>CM073191.1:0-16530 GCA_037039145.1 Fundulus diaphanus | reverse complement strand
ATTTGCAATATTATAATAATATAATAACAAATTAACATAAAACGGCTAAAGTACTAGTAGTGTCTTTTCTGCTTCCGGGGGGGTTTGCAGAAATAACAAAGATGTCTCGAGTATTAGGGGGGTAGGGGGGGTTTAACCCCCAAAAGCCGAGAGGGGGATGTAAGTGATAAGTCAGGGGAAAATTTCATACTTTATGCTCTTGATATCAGTTATGCATTCTTAAATGAATATCTTTTCAACATTCATACATTTTACCTGCTGCAGAGGAAATGTTCCACCTTGAGATGTTATATCTGTATGCACTGTGAAATGTCAACTGAAAGGAAAAAGAAAAAAGGGAACCAATAGCCCATTAGAAAGAACGCCCGGCTTGGTGGGTAACGAGGAGTATGTATTCCACCATTAACTTATGCAAGCGTCGATGAATGAGTGAGGTATAATAAATGTATGGCCCTGAAATAGGAACCAAATGCCAGGAATAATTCACTAAGTGCGACCCCCACGATATTTGTCCCTCACCTTCAATAAACGTTATCATTAAGAAATCAACTGATGGTGGTCTCTTACTGCATCGCAATATTGACTTGCAGGTTTGTTGAGTCCTGGTATAACTTAACTGATGAGAGTTGTGTTAGGACAATTCAATATCGCTCCACATTTATTTAAAATTTTGCTGAATTTGTAATTATAATGGTTTGCGTCTACCTTATTTGTATGGTGACATTTTGTTGTATGAAAGTTCTATACGTGTCCATTATTATACTAATGTAGGGTTACATTACTTTAAATGTTTAATATAGATGAATGGGGATAATACATACATGTATTTATTAAAAAACTAGGTGGGTGGGGTGGGGCGGTGCCCGGCAAAGAATAGTTTAACGCAGAATCCTAGCTTTGGGAGCTAGGGGTGGGGGTTAAATCCCCTCTTCTTTGAGCATTAGAAGGGATTTTAACCCTCGACATCCGGTTTACAAGACCGGGGCTCTGGCGCTGAGCTACCAATGCATTATCATCCAAGGACTTTATTCTCTAATCATGCTGCGGCAGGAGAGAGAAACAGGAATAGGGAAAAATAGAGGAAGGAAGCAACCTGACCAATAATTACGAAGGGGTGTTCTACAGGTATACCACCAATTCAGGTAAGAATTATAACATCTGCTACTAGAAGTCAAAATAGGAATTGGGTTAGAGGTCGGAAAGTAAGGCTTCGTTGTTTAGATGTATGAAGAATAGGAACTACCATAAGAATAAGAATAGATGCTAATAAGGCTAATACTCCTCCTAGTTTATTAGGAATGGATCGAAGAATAGCATAGGCAAAAAGGAAATATCATTCAGGCTTGATATGAGGGGGAGTAACTAAAGGGTTGGCTGGTGTAAAGTTATCAGGATCTCCAAGGAGATTAGGGGAAAATAAGGCTAAAGAAATTAAGGCTGCTAGAAGAAGGGCAAAACCTAGAATATCCTTGTAAGAAAAGTAAGGGTGGAATGAAATTTTATCTGCATCGGAGTTTAAACCCGTTGGATTATTAGATCCTGTTTCATGAAGGAAAATTAAGTGTACTATAGTAGCAGCTGCTACGACAAATGGGAAGAGGAAATGGAAGGCAAAGAATCGGGTTAGTGTAGCATTATCTACTGAGAAACCCCCTCAAATTCATTGTACTAAAGCATTTCCTACATAAGGGACTGCAGATAAGAGGTTAGTGATGACGGTGGCTCCTCAGAAGGACATTTGTCCTCAGGGAAGAACGTATCCAACGAAAGCAGTCATCATAACTAGGAGAAGAAGGATAACCCCTACGTTTCATGTTTCTTTATAAAGATACGATCCATAATATAAGCCTCGCCCAATATGAATATAAATACAAATAAAAAAGAAAGAGGCTCCGTTAGCGTGTATATTACGAATTAATCAGCCGTAATTTACATCTCGGCAGATGTGTGCAACAGATGAGAAGGCTGTGGAAATGTCAGAAGTATAATGTATAGCTAAAAATAATCCTGTTAAAATTTGGGCAATTAAGCATAAGCCTAATAGGGAACCAAAGTTTCATCATACGGAAATATTTACAGGGGCTGGTAGGTCCACTAAAGCGTCGTTTGCAATTTTTAGAAGGGGGTGGGTTTTTCGAAGGTTTGCCATGAGGTTCTTGTAGTTGAATACAACGGTGGTTTTTCAATCCATTAGTCCTGGTGAGAGTCCTGGTGAGAACTATGATTTACATAATGTATTTTTTATTGTTTAGTCTTGTATTGGGTTTGGCGGCGGTTGCGTCAAACCCTTCTCCTTATTTTGCAGCGCTGGGGTTGGTTGTTGTAGCAGGTATTGGTTGTGGTGTATTAATTTGACATGGAGGGGGCTTCTTATCATTAATTCTCTTTTTAATTTATTTAGGAGGTATATTAGTTGTGTTTGCATATTCGGCTGCTTTGGCTGCTGAACCATATCCAGAGGGATGAGGAAGCTGGCCGGTACTTGGACTTGTATTAGGATATTTATTAGGGGTAGGTAGTGTAGGAATATTAGTGGGTAATAATTGATATATAGAAAGTTGAGTAGCTTGTGATGAATTTGGGGAATTTTACACTGGACGAGGGGATGTAGGGGGTGTGGCTATGTTATATTCTTCAGGAGGTTTTATATTAACAATAGGAGCTTGAGTTTTATTACTTACATTATTTGTTATTCTTGAATTAACTCGTGGAATAAGTCGGGGTACTCTTCGTGCAGTCTAAGTTAGTAAGATAATTAAAGCTAAAATAGTTGTAAAGAAGAAAAGGGAGAGATAAACCTTAATTGAACCTCGTTGAATATTGCTTACAGTTGAAGCCAAGGGAATATTTAAGGTATAAACGGCTTTAGGACCTGTTTTTTCTAATCAGGTTTGATCAATCGCTTGGGTGGCGATAGCTTGGCCTAGAAGCAAATTTATTTTGGGTATAAAGCGGTGAATAATATGAGGATAAAAACCTAGTATATTGGAAAAATGATGTGGGGCTTGTTGAGGATAAACTTTAAATTGTTTTGATGTTAAAGAAGCGAGTTCCAGTGCTGTTAAGAGACCTAAAACAGTTACAAGAAGGGCGGCTAGTTTTAGTAGGGGATGTATAGTCATAACAGGCGTGTTTAAAGGAAGAAGATTAGATGTAATTAATAAACCGGCAATTAAACTTCCCCAGGCCAATCGCTTAATAGGATTAATAACTGCTGTATTATTTTCATTAATTGGAGAAAAAACATTAAAGCGGGGGTGGTGTATTGAAACGAAATAAATTACTCGTAGGCTATAGATTGCAGTGAAAGATGTGGCGAGGAGGGTTAGAATTAGGGCTCAGGCGTTTAGATAAGATGAATTTAATGCTTCAATAATAGCATCTTTAGAAAAGAATCCTGCTAAAAAAGGGGTTCCGGTTAGGGCGAGGCTACCAATAATTAAACAAGATGAGGTGAAAGGGGCTAGATGATGCATACCACCTATTTTGCGGATGTCTTGCTCGTCATTTAGACTGTGAATGATAGAGCCGGAGCATAAGAATAACATGGCTTTAAAGAAGGCATGGGTGCAAATATGTAGAAAGGCTAATTGCGGTTGGTTAAGACCAATAGTGACTATTATTAAGCCAAGTTGGCTAGAAGTAGAAAAAGCTACAATTTTTTTGATATCATTTTGAGTTAGAGCACAGGTAGCAGTGAAGAGGGTGGTTAGAGCTCCTAGACAGAGGCAGATGCTGAGAGCAGTATTATTATTTTCTATTATAGGACTAAGTCGAATGAGAAGAAAAATACCGGCCACAACTATGGTGCTTGAATGCAGTAGGGCAGAGACCGGTGTAGGGCCTTCTATAGCGGATGGTAGCCAGGGGTGAAGTCCAAATTGTGCAGATTTACCAGTGGCGGCAAGGATTAGTCCGACAAGGGGAAGAGTTATATCAAAATTCTTAGACAAAATGAAGATTTGGTTAATTTCTCAGGAATGTATTTTGGTGGCTATTCATGCTATGGAAAGAATAAGGCCAATATCTCCAACGCGATTATATACAACTGCTTGGAGGGCTGCTGTATTAGCATCGGCTCGACCGTATCATCAACCAATTAGAAGAAAAGATAAAATACCTACCCCTTCTCAGCCAATAAATAATTGGAAAAGGTTGTTTGCAGTAACAAGGACAATTATAGCGATTAAGAAAATTAAAAGATATTTAAAGAATCGATTTATATTAGGGTCTGAATGTATATATCATGAGGCAAATTCTAAAATAGATCAGGTAACGTAAAGGGCTACAGGGACAAATACACAAGAGTATAAATCGAATTTAAAACTAATAGTAATATTAAAGGCAAGTGTATTTATTCAGTTTCAAGTGGATACTACTGTCTCTGTTCCTTGATCAAGAAATAAAAATAAAGGTAGTAGACTAAAAAAGAAGGCTAATTTTACAGCGGTTTTAACGCTTGTTAATGCTCATTGTGATTTTAAAGGAGTGGGGGATAGAGTGGATAAAAGAGGCAGAAATAAAATAATTAATACAATAATTAAAGACGAGGACATAATAAGAGGCGTAAGATGCATAGCTGCTACTTGGAGTTGCACCAAGAGTTTTTGGTTCCTAAGACCAACGGATGATCTATTATCCTTTAGGAGCTGTAAAGACGAGTGAGCCTTGGGGTTCAACCAAGGTGACGAAGATTAGCAGTCATCGTTGCTTTCGAGCCTCTCTCGGTGAATAAGAGGATTTTAACCTCTTTTTTTAGAATCACAATCTAACGTTTTAATTAAACTATATTTACAAGCTGTTCAACCTCAGACTAATTCGGGCTTAGTAATAAGCAATAGCAATGGGAGGAGATGTAAGGCAAGAAGGAGATGTTCTCGGGTGTGTGAAGGGTCTAAAGAAATTAAATGATGAGGGAGTGGGCCTCGTTGTGTTAAAAGAAATATGTAAAGGGAATAGCTTGCGGTAATTAGAGTTCCAAGACCAGTTAAAATAAGCGTGTAAAAGGATCAGTTAAATAATGAGGTAATAATTATGATTTCACCTATAAGATTAGGAAGAGGGGGTAATGCTAGATTTGCTAGACTGGCAAAGAATCATCAGGTAGCCATTAATGGTAAAATTATTTGTAATCCTCGGGCAAGAATAATAGTTCGACTATGAGTTCGCTCGTAATTAGTATTAGCTAAACAAAATAAGGCTGACGAAGTTAATCCATGAGCAATTATAAGAATAAGGGCTCCTGTAAATCCCCATGGGGTTTGAATTAAAATACCGGCTGCTACCAGGCCTATATGACTTACTGATGAATAAGCGATAAGTGATTTTAGATCAGTTTGTCGCAAGCAAATAGATCCTGTTATAATTACACCTCATAAGGCTAAAATAATAAATGGATAACTAAGCTCTTTAGTTAAAGGGTCTAAAACAATTATAATACGTATTATACCGTAACCGCCTAGCTTTAAAAGAACTGCGGCAAGTACTATTGAGCCAGCGATAGGGGCTTCTACATGGGCCTTAGGTAATCAAAGGTGCACACCATAAAGGGGCATTTTAACAAGAAAGGCTAGAAGACAAGCTATTCATCATATTTTATCTGCATATGTATTGGAACATGTTAAGGGCAAATTAGTAAGGGAAAGATATGATAAGGAGCCTATGGAATTTTGGTAAACTAAAAGGGCGACTAGGAGAGGAAGAGATCCTGCTAGTGTATAAAATAGAAAATAGGTTCCTGCGTTTAAACGTTCCATCTGATTTCCTCAACGGGTAATAATAATTAGGGTAGGAATTAAGGTAGCTTCAAATATGACATAAAATATAATTATTTCTGTAGCACTAAATGCTAAAATTAAAAAAATTTGTAGGGAAATCAAAAGGGAGATGTAAGTTCGTTGGCGGTTTTCGGGTTCGGTTGTTAAGTGGTTTTGGCTAGCAATAATTATTAAAGGTAATAACCAGCAGGTTAATACTAATAGAGGTGTAGAGAGAGGATCAGAAGCTATATAATTATTAATATAATATCATCCGGTGTCGGTAGGCATAGCAAGTCAAGTTAAGCTTAGGGTTGCTACTAAAAGACTATAAAGTAGAGTTGTGGCTCAAAGTTGTTTAAAAGGGGAAGTTCATGTTGTTAAAAGCATAAAGATTGATGGAATTAAAATTTTTAGCATTGTAAAAGATTAAGGCTTTGGAGATTGTCTGTTCCATGTGTTCGTGCTGTAGCTACTAGTAGTGCAAGGCCTGCGCCTGCTTCGCAGGCTGAGAAGGCTAGAAGAATTATAGGGGATGATGCGAAGCTTGTTGAGTTGAGCTCTAATGTTCAGAGAGATAAGGCAATGAAAAGTGATAATATTATACCTTCTAAACATAGTAGGGCGGAAAGAAGGTGAGTTCGGTGGAAAGCAAGGCCTGCTAAACCTAACATAAAGGTTGAAGAAAAAGCAAAATGAATAGGAGTCATTAGGCAATTATGGATTTTAACCATAAGTTTTTGAGCCGAAATCAAATGTTTTTCTTAAACTAAGCGCCTATTCTGCTCATTCTAGGCCTCCTTGTATTCATTCGTAAATTAATCCAAGAGTCAATAAGATTAATACTAAAGATGCTCAGCTAAAGGTTGTTAATGGAGAAGACAATTGATCTCCTCAAGGCAATGGGAGGAGAAGCGCAATTTCTAAATCAAAAAGTAAAAATAGAATAGCAATCAGGAAAAACCGGAGTGAAAAGGGGAGTCGTGCTGATCCTAGGGGATCAAAACCACATTCATAAGGAGAGAGTTTTTCATAGTCGGGAGTTATTTGTGGAAGTCAGAAGGCGACTAGGGCCAGTACAATGGAGAGGGCTGAAGCAATAATTATTATGATTACAATTAGATTAATTATCTTTCCTTGGATTTTAACCAAGACTGTGTAATTGGAAGTCACTCGTACTAACATTAATACTAGAAAGATATGAGCCTCATCAGTAAATTGAGATATAAAGGAATAATCACACTACATCAACGAAGTGTCAGTATCAAGCAGCTGCTTCGAAACCAAAATGATGTTGTGATGTAAAGTGGTGTTGAACTTGTCGAAGCAGGCACACAGCAAGGAAAGAGGATCCAATAATTACGTGAAGGCCATGGAATCCGGTTGCAACAAAGAAGGTTGAACCATAAACTCCGTCAGCAATTGTGAAAGGTGCTTCATAATATTCTAGTGCTTGAAGAAATGTAAAATAAAAACCGAGAAGAATCGTAAGAGCGAGGGATTGAATGGCTTGTTTTCGGTGACCTTCCATAATGCTATGATGTGCTCATGTAACTGTAACACCTGAAGCTAGAAGAACAGCTGTATTTAAAAGGGGTACTTCAAATGGGTCCAGAGTGGTGATTCCTGTTGGGGGTCAGCATCCTCCTAATTCAGGGGTAGGGGCAAGGCTTGAATGATAAAATGCTCAGAAGAAGCCAAGGAAGAAGAAGACTTCTGAGGTAATAAAAAGAATTATACCATATCGAAGTCCTTTTTGGACAGGAGGAGTGTGATGTCCTTGGAAAGTTCCTTCCCGAATAATATCTCGTCATCATTGATATATAGTTAATAAAAGTAAAATTAAACCTAGTGTTATTAAAGTGGTAGAATGGAAGTGTATTCAAATTGCTAAACCAGATGTTATTAAAAGGGCGGCGACTGCCCCGGTTAGGGGTCATGGGCTTGGGTCTACTATATGATAGGCATGTGCTTGATGGGCCATTAGACGTTCTCTAATAGATAAAGGCTTAGTAAGAGTACGAAAACATAAGCTTGAATTACGGCGACTGCAATTTCTAGAAGTGTTAGAAGACCTAGAAGTATTAAGGCTAAAATAGCTGTTATGGGTATTATAGAAGTTAGTAGGAAAACTCCTGTGGAAATTAGGTGAATAAGAAGGTGGCCTGCGGTTAAATTAGCCATTAATCGGACAGCTAAGGCCAGAGGGCGAATTATAACACTGATTGTTTCGATAATAATTAGGACAGGAATAAGTAAGGGGGGAGTTCCTTGGGGTAATATATGAGCGAGAGCTCGTGTAGTATCAAGCCGAAAACCAATAAGTACTGTAGCTAATCATAAGGGGAGGGCAAGTGAGAATGTAAGAGAAAGTTGAGTAGTAGGCGTAAATGTATAGGGTAATAACCCTAACACATTTAATGTAATTAAAAATATAAATAAGGACACGAATAAGAGGGCTCATTTGTGTCCTAACGGACCTAAAGGTTGGAAAATATGTTTAGTAAGGGTAGATACAGAAACTTTTTTAACGCTTAGGAGACGTTCTGAAGAAAATCGTGTTGTAACTACATGGTGTAATAATCATGGAATGATTAGTGCAATAGCAATTAAGGGCACTTTAAATAAGGTTGGGCTGAGGAATTGATCAAATAATGTTACAGTCATTGTCAGTTTCAGGTTTGTGTTGCAGAATCATGTTCTGTTTGTAAGTTAGGTTCGTAAGGGAAAGTTAAAGCCAGAATTTGTATAGGAATAATTGTTAATAAGATTGATCAGGTAAGAAGGAATGTTATAAATCAAGGTTCGGGCATGAGTTGTGGCATAATCCGTTAAGGGTGGTTGGGAACCACCAGTCTTTAGCTTAAAAGGCTAACGCTATTCCCTATTTAGCTTCTTAACGAGGCGTCTTCTAACATTAATGAGGATCAGTTTTCGAAGTGTTCTAATGGTACTGCTTCTACTACAATAGGTATAAAGCTATGATTTGCTCCGCAAATTTCTGAGCATTGACCATAGAAAACTCCAGGTCGAGAGGTAATAAAGGCTGTTTGATTTAAACGTCCAGGAACTGCGTCTATTTTAATACCTAAGCTGGGTACGGCTCAGGAGTGTAGTACATCGTCAGCAGAAACAAGGACCCGAATAGGGGAATCGACTGGAATTACTATACGGTGATCTGTTTCTAGTAGACGGAATTGGCCTGGATTTAAATCTTGAGTTGGGACCATATAAGAATCAAACCCAAGGTCTTCATAATCCGTATATTCGTAACTTCAATATCATTGATGGCCTATAGCTTTAATGGTTAAATGAGGATCATTAATTTCATCTATCAAATAAAGAATTCGTAAGGATGGTAGAGCAATAAGGATAAGAATTATTGCTGGTAATAAAGTTCAGATAATTTCAATTTCTTGGGAATCAAGAATAAATTTATTTGTTAGTTTGGTTGTTACTATAGCTACAATAATATAAAGAACGAGGGTGCTAATTAAAAAAACAATTATAAGCGTGTGATCATGAAAATGAAGGAGTTCTTCTATTACAGGTGAAGCTGCATCTTGGAACCCTAATTGTGAGGGATGAGCCATTAATATAACTAAGACACGCGGGATTTTAACCCACAATTTTACCTTGACAAAGTAATGTAATTATATTTTACTAGTATCTTATAAAGAAAGTGGCAGAATGGTTATGCGGTTGGCTTGAAACCAATATATGGGGGTTCAATTCCTTCCTTTCTCGAGTGTAAAGTTAATGTTGAATTTGAACAAAGGCAGGTTCTTCAAATGTGTGATAAGGGGGAGGGCAGCCGTGGAGTCATTCAACATTAGTTGCTGTTATCTCAACTGATAATACTTCCCGTTTAGAGGCAAATGCTTCCCAGATAATAAATAAGAATATAATTACTGCTACTAGGGAAATTAGTGAGCCAATAGAAGATACTGTATTTCAAAGGGTATATGCATCTGGATAATCAGAATAACGTCGAGGTATACCTGCTAAGCCAAGGAAATGCTGTGGGAAAAAGGTTAAATTTACACCTACAAATATAATTCCAAAGTGAATTTTAGTTCATGTGCTATGGAGGGTGTAGCCTGAAAACAAAGGGAATCAGTGAACGAAGGCAGCAATAATTGCAAATACAGCTCCTATAGAAAGAACATAATGAAAATGGGCAACTACATAATATGTGTCGTGGAGTACAATATCTAAAGATGAATTGGCTAATACGATACCTGTTAGACCTCCTACCGTAAAGAGGAAAATAAATCCTAATGCTCAGAGTAGAGGAGTTTCCCACTTAATAGATCCACCATGGAGAGTGGCCAATCAGCTGAATACTTTTACTCCCGTAGGGATGGCGATAATTATAGTGGCGGATGTAAAGTAAGCTCGAGTGTCTACGTCTATTCCGACTGTAAACATATGGTGGGCTCATACGATAAATCCGAGAAGGCCAATCGCTATCATTGCCCATACTATTCCTATATATCCAAATGGTTCTTTTTTACCGGAGTAATATGCTACAATATGGGAAATTATACCAAAGCCTGGTAAAATTAAAATATAAACTTCTGGATGACCAAAGAATCAAAAAAGATGTTGGTAAAGAATAGGGTCTCCTCCACCTGCAGGGTCAAAGAAAGTAGTATTTAAATTACGGTCAGTTAAAAGTATTGTAATGCCTGCGGCAAGAACTGGAAGGGAAAGAAGGAGAAGAACGGCAGTAATTAAAACAGCTCAAACGAATAAAGGAGTTTGGTACTGGGAAATAGCTGGGGGTTTTATGTTAATAATAGTAGTAATAAAGTTAATAGCTCCTAAAATTGATGAAATACCAGCTAAATGAAGAGAAAAGATTGTTAAATCTACAGAAGCTCCTGCATGAGCTAAATTACCTGCTAGTGGAGGATAAACGGTTCAACCCGTTCCTGCCCCTGCTTCAACCCCGGAAGAAGCTAGTAGGAGTAAAAATGAGGGAGGAAGAAGTCAGAAGCTTATGTTATTTATACGAGGAAATGCTATATCTGGGGCACCAATCATAAGAGGAATTAGTCAATTTCCGAAACCTCCAATTATAATAGGTATTACTATAAAAAAGATTATTACAAATGCATGTGCTGTAACGATTACATTATAAATTTGATCGTCGCCCAGAAGAGAGCCTGGTTGGCTTAGCTCAGCCCGAATGAGAAGGCTAAGAGCTGTTCCGACTATTCCGGCTCAGGCACCAAATACTAAATAAAGGGTACCAATATCTTTGTGATTGGTTGAGAAAAATCAACGTGTAATTACCACAGGTAAGGTGGCTGAGAATTAAGCGGTGGATTGTAGCTCCATAAACAGAGGTTCAAATCCTCTTCTTATCAATAGCTCTGAGGTGTTTCCACGCTAGATTGCAAATCTAGAGAAGCAGGTTGAACTCTGCCGGGGCTTTCCTCCGCCTATTTTGCTTGGCTAGGCGGAGGAAAGCTAGATGGATGCTCGCTGGTTTGGGCGCTTAGCTGTTAACTAAGAGTTTGTAGGATCGAGGCCTGCCTATCTAGAAAAGGCTTTAGCTTAATTAAAGTATCTGCTTTGCACGTAGAAGATGTGGGTTAATATCCCGTAAGTCTTAGGCAGAGGCTGGGAGATTTTCACTCCCGCTTAGGGCTTTGAAGGCCCTTGGTCTAAGTGCTATCCTAAGCCTCTAAAGGGTGAGAAGAGCAATGGCGGCAGGGGTTAAAGGAAGGAGACAAATGGTTATTGAGGTGGTGAGTGCTAAGGGCAGTGTATGTTGGTGAGATGGGAGGCGTCATGGTAAGGCATTTAAAAGGATATTAGGTGTTATAGTTAAGGTTATTGCATAAGAAATACGGAGATAAAAATATAAGCTCAGGAGTGCTGAGAGTGCAGCTAAGACTGCTAATGGGGCTAAATCTTGTTTGGTTAATTCTTGTAAAATAAGTCATTTAGGTATAAAACCAGATAAAGGTGGAAGGCCACCTAGTGAAAGTAAAATAAGAGGCAATATAGAGGAGACAACAGGAGTTTTTGATCATGATGTTGCCAAGGAATTAATATTAGTAGCATTATTTATTTTGAATGAAATAAATAGGGAGAAGGTCATAACAAAATATAAGAGAAGCGTTATTAAGGTTAAGGGGGGAAAGAATTGGAGTACTAAAATTATTCAGCCCAGGTGGGCGATAGACGAGTAGGCTAAAATTTTCCGTAATTGATTCTGATTTAGTCCTCCTCAGCCACCAACAAGAGTTGAGGTTAAGCCCAGCACTAAAAGAAGATTAGTATTAGAAGGATTAATTTGTAGTAAAAGACAAAAGGGTGCTAATTTCTGTCATGTTGAAAGGATTAAACCTGTAGTTAAGTCAAGGCCTTGAAGAACTTCTGGTATTCAGGCGTGAAGGGGGGCTAATCCGATTTTCAAGGCTAAAGCCATAATAATAAGAGTAGTGGGGAGAGAGTCATTTATTAACTCTAAATTTCATTGTCCTGAAATTCAAGCATTGGTAATGCTAGCAAAGAGTAATATAGCAGCGGCGGTAGCTTGGGTAAGAAAATATTTGGTTGTAGCTTCAACGGCTCGAGGATGATGAGATTGACACATAAGAGGGAGAATAGCAAGGGTATTAATCTCTAGACCTATTCAGGCTAAAAGTCAATGGGAACTTGCAAAGGTAATTGTTGTCCCGAGGCCTATAGCAAAGAGAAGAATGGTTAAAATGTAAGGATTCATTAGTAAAGGAAGGGGTTTAACCAACATGTTCGGGGTATGGGCCCGAAAGCTTATTTAGCTGACTTTACTAGAAAATGGTGTAGCGGAAGCACCAAGAGTTTTGATCTCTTCAGGAAGGGTTCAAATCCCTTTTTTCTAAGGAGGCGGAGGGATTTTAACCCTCATTATTCACTCTATCAAAGTGGTCCTTTGGTTCAGGCACGGCTCCTGTAGGTTAAAGTTGAGGGGGGAGGCCTGAAAAAGTAATGGGGAGAGACAGATGCCAAATTACCAGAGCTAGTGTGATAGGTAAAAAATTTTTTCAGATCAAATGTATAAGCTGGTCATATCGAAATCGAGGATATGAGGCTCGTACTCAAAGGAATAAGACTGAGAGTATAGTGGCTTTAATTATTAGGGTAATAGATGTAATTTCAGGAAAAGTGTGATAAAGAGAAGAACCAAGAAAAAGAATGGTGGAAAGAGTATTTATGAGGAGAATATTAGCGTATTCTGCTAGAAAGAAGAGAGCAAAAGGACCCCCAGCGTATTCTACATTAAATCCTGATACAAGTTCAGATTCCCCTTCCGTTAGGTCAAAGGGAGCACGGTTTGTTTCTGCCAATGTGGATACATATCATATTGCAGCGAGGGGCCAAGCTGGTAAAATCAATCAGGTGGCTTCTTGTGCAGTACTAAAGGTTTGTAGAGTAAATCCTCCTGTAAAAATAATAGCACACAGAAGAATTAAGCCTAAGCTCACTTCATATGAGATGGTTTGTGCTACGGCTCGTAGTGCTCCAATGAGGGCATATTTTGAGTTGGATGCTCAACCTGAACCTAAAATTGAATAAACTGCTAGGCTAGACAAGGCCAGAATAAATAAGATACCTAAGTTTAAATCGGCAATGGGAAATGGGAGGGGGATAGGAGTTCATAAGGTTAGGGCAAGGGCAAAAGCTAAAATAGGTGTAAAAATAAATAGAAAGGGGGAAGAGGTAGAAGGAGAAATAGGTTCTTTAGTCAGTAGCTTCAAACCGTCAGCAAAGGGTTGTAGAACACCGTAAGGCCCAACCACGTTAGGACCTTTTCGTAGTTGTATATAACCTAAAACCTTTCGTTCAACGAGTGTAAGTAGAGCAACTGCTAGTATAACAAAAATAATAAGAACAAGGGGATTAATGATAGAGAATACAAGAGAAAGAGACATAGTTAAGGAGAGGACTTGAACCTCTGTGGAAAGGGCTTAGACCTTTTGCAATTGCCGGGCTCTGCCACCCCAACACGCTATTATCTTTAGCTTGAGAAATATACCCTTTTATCTATTTTAGTTGTTTTCATTAGATAAGGGGGAGGCGTACTTAAAGAATTGGCCCCTTTTCTTCGGTCCTTTCGTACTAGAAGAAAATATTTCATAGATAGAAACTGACCTGGATTACTCCGGTCTGAACTCAGATCACGTAGGACTTTAATCGTTGAACAAACGAACCCTAAATAGCGGCTGCACCATTAGGATGTCCTGATCCAACATCGAGGTCGTAAACCCCCTTGTCGATAGGGACTCTGAAAGGGGATTGCGCTGTTATCCCTAGGGTAACTCGGTTCGTTGATCGGCTTTGCCGGATCATTTAGGTCAGATATTCTGTTACTTAGAGCAGTAGCTCTTGGTTCTAAAAGGTTTTACTTTTATTCCGCGCGGGGGTTTGGTGTTTCCCCGTGGTCACCCCAACCAAAGACATTGAGGTAATATTCAATTTGTTTTGACTATTTAATTTAGTATTCTTAACATGATGTACCCTTACGTCTAAAGCTCCATAGGGTCTTCTCGTCTTATGTATTTATCCCCGCTTCTGCACGGGGAAATCAATTTCATTGACTTGGGAGAGGAGACAGTTAAGCCCTCGTTTAGCCATTCATACAGGTCTTCATTTAAAAGACAAGTGATTGCGCTACCTTTGCACGGTCAAGATACCGCGGCCGTTAAATTATATCACAGGGCAGGCAGGACCTCTTATATATTAAATTCAAGAGGCGATGTTTTTGGTAAACAGGCGAGGCTTATTTAAGTATTTGCCGAGTTCCTTCTTTCCCTTTTAGTCTTTCCAAATTTGCATACCAGTGTAGGGTTAACGGTAAATATATAGAGACATTTCTTGTTTTTTATTTCTACTCTAATACCCTCTTGGGTTGGGGCCGTTGATGTTCGGTGGTTTTTCCGTTCCGATGTACACTTATGCAGGGAGAGAAATGAATTCTCTTATTACTCATATTAGCATAATCTTTCCTATCAAGGAATAGGAGGGCCTGGTAATATTTAACGGTTTATAATAAGATATCGGAATAATTAGTATAAGTTATGTTTGAGCTTTAACGCTATCCTCTAGGGTGGCTGCTTTTAGGCCCACCTAAACATGAACTTTGTTATTTATGATTATTAACCAGTTAATAAAGTTGTATCTTTTTTCAAAAGGGCTGTCCCCCTTTTGACTAACTCTCAATGTATTCTTAAAACCTGAAATTAGGATGTCCATTTTTGGCGCAAGAAGACAGGAGGCTAAACTTATATTTAGTTCCCAGGCAACCAGCTATAACTAGGCTCGGTAGGTTTATCACCTCTACTCAAAGATCTTCCCACTCTTTTGCCACAGAGACGGGTGTGCCCTATTACTAGGCTGTCCTGGAGTAGCTCGTCTAGTTTCGGGAAAACAAACTAAAATGCTCTTTGCTTGAATAAACTTGCTAAATCATGATGCAAAAGGTACGAGATTTAGTCTCTGCTTCTCTTTGCTTGACTGGGTTATTTCATTTCTCTTTCAGCATTCCCTTACGGTACTTTTTCTATAGCGCTCACAATTTCCTGTTCTGTCGCCCTTACTAAGGAGGAAGAATGATTTAGTTAATAAAATTGGAATATTAGGGTTTATAAATATTGACTATTGAATTTAGAGTTGGAGGCGAGCTGTTGGGCTTCAGGGCGACCGGATTTGCACGGGTGACTTCTCAGTGTAAAGGAGATGCTTTTCTGTCTTAGCTACGCTCTGATTTTTCCAAGTGCACCTTCCGGTACACTTACCATGTTACGACTTGCCTCCCCTTTGCTTTATTGAATTATTTAAAAAATTTGTTTTTAAGCTTGGGGAGAGTGACGGGCGGTGTGTGCGCGCTTCAGGGCCGTATTCAGTGAAACACTCTGTTTTTCACTTACTACTAAATCCCCCTTCATGTAATATTTCATAATACAATCCGTATTTCCTTACATAGGAAATGTAGCCCATTTCTTCCCCCCTCATATGCTACACCTTGACCTGGCGTTTTGGGTTTTACCAATTAGGCTCACTATAATTCCTTCACAGGGTGAGCTGACGACGGCGGTATATAGGCGGGAATAACCAGAAGGGGTGAGGTTTAACGGGGATTATCGGTTCTAGAACAGGCTCCTCTAGGTGGATCTAAAGCACCGCCAAGTCCTTTGGGTTTTAAGCTTATGCTCGTAGTTCCCAGGCGGATAATATTGTATAATTTTATCAAAGTTTACGGCTGTGCATAGTGGGGTATCTAATCCCAGTTTGTTTCACAGCTTTCGTGGGGTCAGGTTATTTAAAGCCACTTTCGTGTTTGGGCTTCATGTTCTCGGGTGCGTATAACAGCCATGAGAAAATTCGACTCTAGTTTATTAATTCCTTAACCACTCTTTACGCCGAAGGCTATCAACTTGAGCCTCTCGTTTAACCGCGGTGGCTGGCACGAGTTTTGACCGGCTCTGTTAGCTTTAACTAAGTCAAGTTTTCACTTATGGCTTAATATTTATCACTGCTGAATTCCCTTAGGGGTGTGGCTAAGCAAGGTGTCATGGGCTAAGAATTTGTGCCTGATACCGGCTCCTTGTTTCCTTAAGTAGGAGACTGAGGGCATTCTCACAGGGGTGCGGATACTTGCATGTGTAAATACTGCTAAAGCTGATAGTAAAGTCAGGACCAAGCCTTTATGCTTACGGGACTTTCTAGGGTCCATCTTAACATCTTCAGTGTTATGCTTTAATTAAGCTACGTTAGC
>JAZIBN010000314.1:0-108528 GCA_037039145.1 Fundulus diaphanus | reverse complement strand
ACAAATTGTTCCTGCGGTAAAACCGTAACAGTTATCCAAACAATTCCTTTTTTATGAGTGCCAGAAGGGTCGGGACATTCATGTGTGAAAGTCTCATGCTTGTACATGAAACGGTTTAGGAGTAGCGACGATGCGAAAACATGTGATGTTTTGGATTTTCAGACGTCATTTTTCAAAACCGCTCCATAGGAAATGAATGGGGAGGATTTTGGGTTTGTGTCGCTCTGAGGTGATTTGCGAAAAATCTATAAATGCTACACCAATGAGGGTTACATTTTCTGAATCCAGACAAAAATACCTACGTTTTGATGTATAATTTGTCTACGTAGAGTGAAAATTGAGCAAGTAGGCTGAAGTTGTTCGGAGTTTTGAAATCTTTGAAAACGCTAGAGTGGCCCACTCTAGCGGTTGGAGAATTCCGTCATTGACTTTCATTATAAACGATGATTTCGCTGATTTTTGGACATGAGCTTTGAGGAGCACTTGTGAGGAGACGATAAAAGATATCCCCATTCCGTTTTCACTTCTGAGTAGTTCACAGATATATCTACAAACTGGAAGTTAAACGGTGTTCGTAGGTGAAAGCATGGCGACACAGTACAGCGTTGAAAATGGTCATTTTGAGGCTTTTTCGAGGCTTTCTTTCTCCCCGACTCCATTGATTAATATGGGTTTTTTGGGGGGTGGTTTTTCGCTAATTGTGTTGCCATGGTAACTCGAAACCCCAATAAAAGTAATAGCACACTATTCCCGACCGAGCCGCACGTTCTGGTACCTATATCGTGGGGGTGCACGCTACGGTTCGGGCCGCATTAACGTCCGAATAATAAAGAATAATAATAATAAAGAGTCCGTTTAGAGGTGAATAGTAGTAGGTGCCTCCATGCATTTGCATGGGAGGCAGTGCTGTGCTTCGCACAGCACTGCCTCCTCATTGCAAATGCTTGGCAGGCACCTAACTAGAAAATTTCTGAAGAAATTTAGCAAGGCGCCTGCCTCGTGGTGCGTACCGTACCGTCAAAAATACTAACGGGAAGTAACACCGCGAATTTCAGCTTCCTACGGTCTTCACAGCCCCCGCAGCGGCCGTCAAAAGGTGCCATGTTAAGTCAATGGACCTCCTAGGAGCCTCTGGCTAGCAGCGTTGTCATGGAGACTCCCTCACAGCTGTAGCCCTCTGTCTTAATTATCATTACCTTTATCATGTGAGGTACTGAGGTGAATGTGTGATTTCAGTGTCTTTGGAGCATTTCTGCAGCATGTAACAGAGGCAAATAGGGGTAAAAAATGGATGTTTGACACCTCATAAAATAGACATGCTTTATCTGACATGGCCCAAATTTGTTGTGGAGCTTTCTCTCTACAGTAAGAACAGACTCTGTGAAGCAGAAGTTAGTGAGACCTTCTTAGAGCTACTTCCTGTTAGCAACATGCTAACTGTTAGCCGCTAAGAAGGTTGTGTTCAGGATGACCAGGTGATGGTACTCTGTTAGTTTGGTCCATACCCTGTGCTGGGAAGTGCCTCAAAGAGGGAGAAAATACGTAGTTTATTACGTCGCCATGGTAACTCAAAATGGCGGGTGGTCTTGGCCCATTGAAAAGCATTGAATATTTGACACCTTCTAACATGGAGATGCATTATCCGACATGGCCAAAATTTGTTGTGGAGCTTTCTCTCTACAGTAAGAACAGACTCTGTGAGGCAGAAGTTAGTGAGACCTTCCTAGAGCTACTTCCTGTTAGCAACATGCTAACCATTAGCCGCTAACATGGTTGTGTTCAGTATCACCGGGGGATTGTACTCTGTCAGTTTGGTCCAAATCCTGTACTGGGATGTGCTTCAAATAGGGAGAAAATACGTTTTCTATAACGTTGCCATGGTAACTCAAAATGGCGGGTGGTACAAAAAAATACTTCATAGGATCAGCACACATGTTTTGTTATACATACTGTAAGGATTCTAATATAGAACTCTAAGTGTCCCACACCGGGATTCGATCCCATGACCTCTTGCATGCAAAGTCTGCACTTTCCATCTGAGCTATACTGTAGCGCCATATATGGGCATGCAGTATTGGGACCATAAGGGGTTTGATCCCCCATTGAAAAGCATTGGATGTTTGACACCTCATAGCTTGGAGATGCTTTATGCGACGTAGCCCAAATTTCTTGTGGAGCTTTCTCTCTAGAGTAAGAACAGACTCTGTGAAGCAGAAGTTGGTGAGACCTTCCTAGAGCTACTTCCGGTTAGCAACATGCTAACAGTTAGCCGCTAACAGGGTTGTGTTCAGTATCACCAGGTGAGTGTACTCTGTCAGTTTGGTCCAAATCCTGTACTGGGAAGTGCCTCAAATAGGGTGCCAATACTTAATGTCACCAAAGGTCACCAAAGGTCATGAGTCAGATTGGCCTCCTTTAGCAACTCAGCCTCACCACATCTGGGCCCAGAACTCAACATTTGACCAAAATGGTCAGTAGCGCCATTTCCCACATGTGGGTGGTGCTGTATTGGCCAATTATGTGGTGTCTGGGCATCATGCCAGATCCTGTTGGAAGCAAAGGCCCAATAGGAAAGCATGTGAAATCCAAAATGGGACAGAAAAGTGACACATGGCTGAAAGTCACTTGAAAATTTAAAAATGTTAAGAGGAAGTGACTGTGCGAATTTCAGATTCCTACATTAATCACAGCCGCTGTAGCGGGCGTCGAAAGTTGCCATTGTACCCCAATGGAGCTTCTCCCTCTGGCCCTCAGAGTTCCGTCGTCATGGAAACCCACTCACGCCTCTGCTGCAGGCCAGTCTACCGAAGTGCAGAGACTTTGCTCACAATAAGTCCCATTGGATTATAATGGAGAACTTTGCCCCGAACAACGCTCCATATCTCCTGATCCGTAAATGGTAGAGACGTAATTTTTTCTGCGTTTATTTCGTAACGGATAGGGGAAGAAGACTTGCTATCGGTTTTTGCTGGAAAAAGTTTAATAAAGGCGTGAAAAATTATGATATAAAGGTGATTTTTATGGAATTTTTGGAAATCCTCTAAAACCGGTCCCGAACAAATCGCTGTAGCTGAAAAAGTATAAGAGATATCAAAATAATTCTTTCACTATGAGTATCAGCAGGCTTTTGAGGACTATGGTGCACATTTTCATGTTTGTACAAAAATCGGTGTAGGCACAGCGACGATGTAAAAAAGTGGATGATGTGGGAAAATGCAGCTGAAAAGCGTTTTCAGGAATTTGCACATTCGCTACTCCCGAACAAATTGTTCCTGCGGTAAAACCGTAACAGTTATCCAAACAATTCTTTTTTTATGAGTGCCAGAAGGGTCGGGACATTCATGTGTGAAAGTCTCATGCTTGTACATGAAACGGTTTAGGAGTAGCGACGATGCGAAAACATGTGATGTTTTGGATTTTCAGACGTCATTTTTCAAAACCGCTCCATAGGAAATGAATGGGGAGGATTTCGGGTTTGTGTCGCTCTGAGGTGATTTGCAAAAAATCTATAAATGCTACACCAATGAGGGTTACATTTCCTGAATCCAGACAAAAATACCTACGTTTTGATGTATAATTTGTCTACGTAGAGTGAAAATTGAGCGAGTAGGCTGAAGTTGTTCGGAGTTTTGAAATCTTTGAAAACGCTAGAGTGGCCCACTCTAGCGGTTGGAGAATTCCGTCATTGACTTTCATTATAAACGATGATTTCGCTGATTTTTGGACATGAGCTTTGAGGAGTAACTGTGAAGAGACGATAAAAGATATCCCCATCCCGTTTTCACTTCTGAGTAGTTCACAGATATGTCTACAAACTGGAATTTAAACGGTGTTCGTAGGTGAAAGCATGACGATACAGTACAGCGTTGAAAATGGCCATTTGGAGGCTTTTTTGAGGTTTTCTTTCTACCCGACTCCATTCATTCCTATGGGATTTTTGGGGGTGGTTTTTCGCTAATTGCGTTGCCATGGTAACTCGAAACCCCAACAGAAGTAATAGCACACATCTCGAGACCGAGCCGGACGTTTTGATGTATATATTGTGGGGGTGCACGCTACGGTTCGGGCCGCATTAATCGTGAAGGAAGAAAAATAAAGAATATTAATAATAACTAGAAAATTTCTGAAGAAATTTAGCAAGGTGCCTGCCTCGTGGTGCGTACCGTAGCGTGTAGAATAGCAACAGGAAGTAACACCGCAAATTTCAGCTTCCTACGGTGTTCACAGCCCCCGCAGCGGCAGTCGAAAGGTGCCATGTTAAGTCAATGGACCTCCTAGGAGCCTCTGGCTAGCAGCGTTGTCATGGAGACACCCTCAAAGCTGTAGCCCTCTCTTTGTCTGTAAAGGCAGAACAACCCTGACGAAGCAGAAGTTCGTAGGACCTTCCTACAGCTACTTCCAGTTAGCAACATGCTAACCATTAGCCGCTAACATGGTTGTGGTCAGTCTCACCGGGTGATGGTACTCTGTTAGTTTGGTTGAAATCCTATGCTGGAAAGTGCCTCAAATAGGGTGCCAATACTTAATGTCACCAAGGGTCATGGGTCAGATCGGCCTCCGCTAAGAAGGTTGTGTTCAGTATCACCAGTTGATGGTACTCTGTGAGTTTGGTCCAAATCCTGTACTGGAAAGTGCCTCAAATAGGGTGCCAATACTTAATGTCACCAAGGGTCATGGGTCAGATCGGCCTCTGCTAACAAGGTTGTGTTCAGTATGACCAGTTGATGGTACTCTGTGAGTTTGGTCCAAATCCTGTACTGCAAAGTGCCTCAAATAGGGTGCCAATACTTAATGTCACCAAAGGTCATGGGTCAGATCAGCCTCCGCTAACAAGGTTGTGTTCAGTCTCACCGGGTGATGGTACTCTGTGAGTTTGGTCCAAATGCTGTACTGGAAAGTGCCTCAAATAGGGTGCCAATACTTAATGTCACCAAAGGTCATGGGTGAGATCGGCCTCCGCTAACAAGGTTGTGTTCAGTATCACCAGGTGATGGTACTCTGTGAGTTTGGTCCAAATCCTGTACTGGAAAGTGCCTCAAATAGGGTGGCAATACTTAATGTCACCAAAGGTCATGGGTCAGATCGGCCTCCGCTAACAAGGATGTGTTCAGTATCACCAGGTGAATGTACTCTGTGACTTTGGTCCAAATCCTGTACTGGAAAGTGCCTCAAATAGGGTGCCAATACTTAATGTCACCAAGGGTCATGGCTCAGATCGGCCTCCGCTAACAAGGTTGTGTTCAGTATCACCAGGTGAATGTACTCTGTGAGTTTGGTCCAAATCCTGTACTGGAAAGTGCGTCAAATAGGGTGCCAATACTTAATGTCACCAAAGGTCATGGGTCAGATCGGCCTCCGCTAACAAGGTTGTGTTCAGTATCCCTGGGTGATGATACTCTGTGAGTTTGGTCCAAATCCTGTACTGGAAAGTGCCTCAAATAGGGTGCCAATACTTAATGTCACCAAAGGTCATTTGTCAGATCGGCCTCCGCTAACAAGGTTGTGTTCAGTATCCCTGGGTGATGATACTCTGTGAGTTTGGTCCAAATCCTGTACTGGAAAGTGCCTCAAATAGGGTGCCAATACTTAATGTCACCAAAGGTCATTTGTCAGATCGGCCTCCGCTAACAAGGTTGTGTTCAGTATCCCTGGGTGATGATACTCTGTGAGTTTGGTCCAAATCCTGTACTGGAAAGTGCCTCAAATAGGGTGCCAATACTTAATGTCACCAAAGGTCATGAGTCAGATCGGCCTCCTTTAGCAACTCAGCCTCACCCTATCTGGGCCCAGAACTCAACATTTGACCAAAGTGGTGTGTAGCGCCATTTCCTACAGGTGGGTGGTGCTGTATTGGCCAATTGGGTCGTCTCTGGGCCTCATGCCAGGTCCTCTTGGAAGCAAAGGCCCAATAGGAAAGCATGTGAAATCCAAAATGGGACAGAAAAGTGACACATGGCTGAAAGTCACATGAAAATTTAAAAATGTTAAGAGGAAGTGACTGTGCGAATTTCAGATTCCTACATTAATCACAGCCGCTGCAGCGGGCGTCGAAAGTTGCCATTGTATCCCAATGGAGCTTCTCCCCCTGGCCCTCAGAGTTCTGTCGTCATGGAAACTCACTCACACCTGCAGCGGGCCAGTCTACCGAAGTGCAGAGACTTTGCTCACAATAAGTCCCATTGGATTATAATGGAGAACTTTGCCCCGAACAACGCTCCATATCTCCTGATCCGTAAATGGTAGAGACGCAATTTTTTCTGCGTTTATTTCGTAACGGATAGGGGAAGAAGACAGGCTATCGGTTTTTGCTGGAAAAAGTTTAATAAAGGCGTGAAAAATTATGATATAAAGGTGATTTTTATGGATTTTTTGAAATCCTCTAAAAAAGGTCCCGAACAAATCGCTGTAGCTGAAAAAGTATAAGAGATATCAAAATAATTCTTTCACTATGAGTATCAGCAGGCTTTTGAGGACCATGGTGCTCATTTTCATGTTTGTACAAAAATCGGTGTAGGCACAGCGACGATGTAAAAAAGTGGATGATGTGGGAAAATGCAGCTGAAAAGCGTTTTCAGGAATTTGCACATTCGCTACTCCCGAACAAATTGTTCCTGCGGTAAAACCGTAACAGTTATCCAAACAATTCCTTTTTTATGAGTGCCAGAAGGGTCGGGACATTCATGTGTGAAAGTCTCATGCTTGTACATGAAACGGTTTAGGAGTAGCGACGATGCGAAAACATGTGATGTTTTGGATTTTCAGACGTCATTTTTCAAAACCGCTCCATAGGAAATGAATGGGGAGGATTTCGGGTTTGTGTCGCTCTGAGGTGATTTGCGAAAAATCTATAAATGCTACACCAATGAGGGTTACATTTCCTGAATCCAGACAAAAATACCTACGTTTTGATGTATAATTTGTCTACGTAGAGTGAAAATTGAGCGAGTAGGCGGAAGTTGTTCGGAGTTTTGAAATCTTTGAAAACGCTAGAGTGGGCCACTCTAGCGGTTGGAGAATTCCGTCATTGACTTTCATTATAAACGATGATTTCGCTGATTTTTGGACATGAGCTTTGAGGAGTAACTGTGAAGAAACGATAAAAGATATCCCCATCCCGTTTTCACTTCTGAGTAGTTCACAGATATGTCTACAAACTGGAAGTTAAACGGTGTTCGTAGGTGAAAGCATGACGACACAGTACAGCGTTGAAAATGGCCATTTGGAGGCTTTTTTGAGGCTTTCTTTCTACCCGATTCCATTGATTCCTATGGGATTTTTGGGGGTGGTTTTTCGCTAATTTTGTCGCCATGGTAACTCGAAACCCCAATAAAAGTAATAGCACACCATTCCCGACCGAACCGCACGTTTTGATGCCTATATTGTGGGGGTGCACGCTACGGTTCGGGCCGCATTAATCGTCAAACAATTAAGAATATTAATAACTAGAAAATTTCTGAAGAAATTTAGCAAGGTGCCTGCCTCGTGGTGCGTACCGTACCGTTGAAAATACTAACGGGAAGTAACACTGCGAATTTCAGCTTCCTACGGTCTTCACAGCCCCCGCAACGGCCGTCCAAAGGTGCCATGTTAAGTCAATGGACCTCCTAGGAGCCTCTGGCTAGCAGCGTTGTCATGGAGACTCCCTCACAGCTGTAGCCCTCTGTCTTAATTATCATTACCTTTATCATGTGAGGTACTGAGGTGAATGTGTGATTTCAGTGTCTTTGGAGCATTTCTGCAGCATGTAACAGAGGCAAAGAGGGGTCAAAAATGGATGTTTGACACCTCATAAAATAGACATGCTTTATCTGACATGGCCCAAATTTGTTGTAGAGCCTTCTCTCTAAAGGAAGTACAGACTCTGTGAAGCAAAAGTTTGTGCGAGCTTCCTAGAGCTACTTCCGGTTAGCAACATGCTAAGCGTTAGCCGCTAACAAGGTTGTGTTCAGTATGACCGGGTGATGGTACTCTGTTAGTTTGGTCCATAACCTGTGCTGGGAAGTGCCTCAAAGAGGGAGAAAATACGTAGTTTATTACGTCGCCATGGTAACTCAAAATGGCGGGTGGTCTTGGCCCATTGAAAAGCATTGAATATGTGACACCTCCTAACATGGAGATGCTTTATCCGACATGGCCAAAATTTGTTGTGGAGCTTTCTCTCTACAGTAAGAACAGACTCTGTGAAGCAGAAGTTAGTGAGACCTTCCTAGAGCTACTTCCTGTTAGCAACATGCTAACCGTTAGCCGCTAACAAGGTTGTGTTCAGGATGACCAGGTGATGGTACTCTGTTAGTTTGGTCCATAACCTGTGCTGGGAAGTGCCTCAAAGAGGGAGAAAATACGTAGTTTATTACGTCGCCATGGTAACTCAAAATGGCGGGTGGTCTTGGCCCATTGAAAAGCATTGAATATTTGACACCTCCTAACATGGAGATGCTTTATCCGACATGGCCAAAATTTGTTGTGGAGCTTTCTCTCTACAGTAAGAACAGACTCTGTGAAGCAGAAGTTGGTGAGACCTTCCTAGAGCTACTTCCTGTTAGCAACATGCTAACCGTTAGCCGCTAACAAGGTTGTGTTCAGGATGACCAGGTGATGGTACTCTGTCAGTTTGGTCCAAATCCTGTACTGGGGTGTGCTTCAAATAGGGAGAAAATACGTTTTTTATAACGTTGCCATGGTAACTCAAAATGGCGGGTGGTACAAAAAAATACTTCATAGGATCAGCACACATGTTTTGTTATACATACTGTGGGGATTATAATATGAAACTCTAAGTGTCCCACATCGGGATTCGATCCTATGACCTCTTGCATGCAAAGCCTGCACTTTCCATCTGAGCTATACTGTAGCGCCATATATGGGCATGCAGTATTGGGACCATAAGGGGTTTGATCCCCCATTGAAAAGCATTGGATGTTTGACACCTCATAGCTTGGAGATGCTTTATGCGACGTAGCCCAAATTTCTTGTGGAGCTTTCTCTCTAGAGTAAGAACAGACTCTGTGAAGCGGAAGTTGGTGAGACCTTCCTAGAGCTACTTCCGGTTAGCAACATGCTAACAGTTAGCCGCTAACAGGGTTGTGCTCAGTATCACCAGGTGAGTGTACTCTGTCAGTTTGGTCCAAATCCTGTACTGGGAAGTGCCTTAAACAGGGTGCCAATACTTAATGTGACCAAAGGTCACCAAAGGTCGTGAGTCAGATTGGCCTCCTTTAGCAACTCAGCCTCACCACATCTGGGCCCAGAACTCAACATTTGACCAAAATGGTCAGTAGCGCCATTTCCCACATGTGGGTGGTGCTGTATTGGCCAATTATGTCGTGTCTGGGCATCATGCCAGATCCTGTTAGAAGCAAAGGCCCAATAGGAAAGCATGTGAAATCCAAAATGGGACAGAAAAGTGACACATGGCTGAAAGTCACATGAAAATTTTAAAATGTTAAGAGGAAGTGACTGTGCGAATTTCAGATTCCTACATTAATCACAGCCGCTGCAGCGGGCGTCGAAAGTTGCCATTGTATCCCAATGGAGCTTCTCCCCCTGGCCCTCAGAGTTCCGTCGTCATGGAAACTCACTCACACCTCTGCTGCAGGCCAGTCTACCGAAGTGCAGAGACTTTGCTCACAATAAGTCCCATTGGATTATAATGGAGAACTTTGCCCCGAACAACGCTCCATATCTCCTGATCCGTAAATGGTAGAGACGTAATTTTTTCTGCGTTTATTTCGTAACGGATAGGGGAAGAAGACAGGCTATCGGTTTTTGCTGGAAAAAGTTTAATAAAGGCGTGAAAAATTATGATATAAAGGTGATTTTTATGGATTTTTAGAAATCCTCTTAAAACGGTCCCGAACAAATCGCTGTAGCTGAAAAAGTATAAGAGATATCAAAATAATTCTTTCACTATGAGTATCACCAGGCTTTTGAGGACTATGGTGCCCATTTTCATGTTTGTACAAAAATCGGTGTAGGCACAGCGACGATGTAAAAAAGTGGATGATGTGGGAAAATGCAGCTGAAAAGCGTTTTCAGGAATTTGCACATTCGCTACTCCCGAACAAATTGTTCCTGCGATAAAACCGTAACAGTTATCCAAACAATTCCTTTTTTATGAGTGACAGAAGGGTCGGGACATTCATGTGTGAAAGTCTCATGCTTGTACATGAAACGGTTTAGGAGTAGCGACGATGCGAAAACATGTGATGTTTTGGATTTTCAGACGTCATTTTTCAAAACCGCTCCATAGGAAATGAATGGGGAGGATTTCGGGTTTGTGTCGCTCTGAGGTGATTTGCGAAAAATCTATAAATGCTACACCAATGAGGGTTACATTTCCTGAATCCAGACAAAAATACCTACGTTTTGATGTATAATTTGTCTACGTAGAGTGAAAATTGAGCGAGTAGGCTGAAGTTGTTCGGAGTTTTGAAATCTTTGAAAATGCTAGAGTGGCCCACTCTAGCGGTTGGAGAATTCCGTCATTGACTTTCATTATAAACGATGATTTCGCTGATTTTCAGACATGAGCTTTGAGGAGCACTTGTGAGGAGACGATAACAGATATCCACATCCCGTTTTCACTTCTGAGTAGTTCACAGATATATCTACAAACTGGAAGTTAAACGGTGTTCGTAGGTGAAAGCATGACGATACAGTACAGCGTTGAAAATGGCCATTTGGAGGCTTTTTTGAGGTTTTCTTTCTACCCGACTCCATTCATTCCTATGGGATTTTTGGGGGTGGTTTTTCGCTAATTGCGTTGCCATGGTAACTCGAAACCCCAACAGAAGTAATAGCACACATCTCGAGACCGAGCCGGACGTTTTGATGTATATATTGTGGGGGTGCACGCTACGGTTCGGGCCGCATTAATCGTGAAGGAAGAAAAATAAAGAATATTAATAATAATATTAATAATAAAGAAGTCCGTTTAGAGGTGAATAGTAGTAGGTGCCTCCATGCATTTGCATGGGAGGCAGTGCTGTGCTTCGCACAGCACTGCCTCCTCATTGCAAATGCTTGGCAGGCACCTAATAATATTAATAATAAAGAAGTCCGTTTAGAGGTGAATAGTAATAGGTGCCTCCATGCATTTGCATGGGAGGCAGTGCTGTGCGAAGCACAGCACTGCCTCCCATGCAAATGCCATGGCAGGCGCCTAATAATAAAGAAGTCCGTTTAGAGGTGAATAGTAATAGGTGCCTCCATGCATTTGCATGGGAGGCAGTGCTGTGCTTCGCACAGCACTGCCTCCTCATTGCAAATGCCATGGCAGGCGCCTAACTAGAAAATTTCTGAAGAAATTTAGCAAGGTGCCTGCCTCGTGGTGCGTACCGTACCGTTAAAAATACTAACCGGAAGTAACACTGCGAATTTCAGCTTCCTACGGTGTTCACAGCCCCCGCAACGGCCGTCCAAAGGTGCCATGTTAAGTCAATGGACCTCCTAGGAGACTCTGGCTAGCAGCGTTGTCATGGAGACTCCCTCACAGCTGTAGCCCTCTCTTTGTCTGTAAAGGCAGAACAACCCTGGCTAAGCAGAAGTTGGTAGGACCTTCCTAAAGCTACTTCCGGTTAGCAACATGCTAACCGTTAGCCGCTAGCATGGTTGTGTTCGGTATCACTTGGTGATGTTACTCTGTTAGTTTGGTTGAAATCCTGTACTGAGAAGTGCCTAAAAATGGAGAAAATTCTAAAATTCACCAAAGGTCATTTTCCCATTCATTCCTATGGGAGTTTGTGGCTTCAGTTTCTGGGGTATTACGTTACCATGGTTACTCCCAGTGACAACAGAAGTAATAGCACACCTCGTGAGACCCAGCCGCATGTTTTGATGTATAGATTGTGGGGGTGGACGCTTCCGTTCGGGCCGCATTAATTTGCGAAGGTTGAAGTAAGTGCATAGTATATTTAACACTAGAAAATTTCTGAAGAAATTTAGCAAGGCGCCTGCCTCGTGGTGCGTACCGTAGCGTGTAGAATAGCAACAGGAAGTAACACCGCGAATTTCAGGTTCCTACGGTGTTCACAGCCCCTGCAGCGGCCGTCAAAAGGTGCCATGTTTAGTCAATGGACCTCCTAGGAGCCTCTGGCTAGCAGTGTTGTCATGGAGACTCACTCACAGCTGTAGCCCTCTCTTTGTCTGTAAAGCCAGAACAACCCTGGCTAAGGAGAAGTTTGTATGAGCTTCCTAGAGCTACTTCCGGTTAACAACATGCTAACCATTAGCTGCTAGCATGGTTGTGTTCAGTATCATCGGGTGATGTTACTCTATTAGTTTAGTCCAAATCCTGTACTGAGAAGTGCCTAAAAAAAGAAAAAATGCTAAAAGTCACCATAGGCCATTTTCCCATTCATTCCTATGGGGGTTTTTGGCTTCAGTTTCTGGGGTACTACGTTACCATGGTTACTGCCAGTGACAACAGAAGTAATAGCACACCTCATGAAACCCAGCCGCACGTTTTGATGTATAGATTGTGGGGGTGGACGCTTCTGTTCGGGCCGCATTAATTTGCGAAGGTTCAAGTAAGTGCATAGTATATTTAACACTAGAAAATTTCTGAAGAAATTTAGCAAGGCGCCTGCCTCGTGGTGCGTACCGTACTGTATAAAATAGCAACAGGAAGTAACACCGCGAATTTCAGGTTCCTACGGTGTTCACAGCCCCAGCAGCGGCCGTCGAAAGGTGCGATGTTAAGTCAATGGACCTCCTAGGAGCCTCTGGCTAGCAGCGTTGTCATGGAGACTCTCTCACAGCTGTAGCCCTCTCTTTGTCTGTAAAGGCAGAACAACCCTGGCTAAGCAGAAGTTCATATGAGCTTCCTAGAGCTTATTCCGGTTAGCAACATGCTAACCATTAGCCGCTAACATGGTTGTGGTCAGTCTCACCCGGTGATTGTACTCTGTTAGTTTGGTTGAAATCCTATGCTGAGAAGTGCCTAAAAAGAGAGAAAATCCTAAAATTTACCAAAGGTCATTTTCCCATTCATTCCTATGGGAGTTTTTGGCTTCAGTTTCTGGGGTACTACGTTACCATGGTTACTGCCAGTGACAACAGAAGTAATAGCACACCTCGTGAGACCCAGCCGCACGTTTTGATGTATAGATTGTGGGGGTGGACGCTTCCGTTCGGGCCGCATTAATTTGCGAAGGTGGAAGTAAGTGCATAGTATATTTAACACTAGAAAATTTCTGAAGAAATTTAGCAAGGCGCCTGCCTCGTGGTGCGTACCGTACTGTGTAAAATAGCAACAGGAAGTAACACCGCAAATTTCAGGTTCCTACGGTGTTCACAGCCCCCGCAGCGGCCGTCGAAAGATGCAATGTTAAGTCAATGGACCTCCTAGGAGCCTCTGGCTAGCAGCGTTGTCATGGAGACTCTCTCACAGCTGTAGCCCTCTCTTTGTCTGTAAAGGCAGAACAACCCTGGCTAAGCAGAAGTTCGTATGAGCTTCCTAGAGCTACTTCCGGTTAGCAACATGCTAACCATTAGCCGCTAACATGGTTGTGGTCAGTCTCACCCGGTGATGGTACTCTGTTAGTTTGGTTGAAATCCTGTGCTGAGAAGTGCCTAAAAATGGAGAAAATTCTAAAATTCACCAAAGGTCATTTTCCCATTCATTCCTATGGGAGTTTGTGGCTTCAGTTTCTGGGGTATTACGTTACCATGGTTACTCCCAGTGACAACAGAAGTAATAGCACACCTCGTGAGACCCAGCCGCACGTTTTGATGTATAGATTGTTGGGGTGGACGCTTCCGTTCGGGCCGCATTAATTTGCGAAGGTTGAAGTAAGTGCATAGTATATTTAACACTAGAAAATTTCTGAAGAAATTTAGCAAGGCGCCTGCCTCGTGGTGTGTACCGTACCGTATCAAATAGCAACAGGAAGTAACACTGCGAATTTCAGCTTCCTACGGTCTTCACAGCCCCCGCAGCGGCCGTTGAAAGATGCCATGTTAAGTCAATGGACCTCCTAGGAGCCTCTGGCTAGCAGTGTTGTCATGGAGACTCGCTGACAGCTGCAGCCCTCTATCTGTTTGTAAAGGCAGAACAACCCTGGCTAAGCAAAAGTTGGTAGGAACTTCCTAGAGCTACTTCCGGTTAGCAATATGCTAACTGTTAGCCGCTAACATGGTTGTATTCGGTATCACTGGCTGATGGTACTCTGTTAGTTTGGTCCTAATCCTGTAATGGGAAGGGCCTAAAAAGGTTGAAAATCCTAAAATTCACCAAAGGTCATTTTCCCATTCATTCCTATGGGAGTTTATGGCTTCAGTTTCTGGGGTACGATGTTACCATGGTTACTGTGAGTGACACCAGAAGTAATGGCACACATCGTGAGACCCAGCCGCACGTTTTGATGTATAGATTGTGGGGTTGGACGCTTCCGTTCGGGCCGCATTAATTTGCGAAGGTGGAAGTAAGTGCATAGTATATTTAACACTAGAAAATTTCTGAAGAAATTTAGCAAGGCGCCTGCCTCGTGGTGCGTACCGTACTGTCAGAAATACTAACAGGAAGTAACACCGCGAATTTCAGCTTCCTACGGTCTTCACAGCCCCTGCAACGGCCGTCCAAAGGTGCCATGTTAAGTCAATGGAGCGTGTCCCTGACCTCCTTGGAGCCTCTGGCTAGCAGCATTGTCATGGAGAGTCACTGACAGCTGCAGCCCTCTCTGTCTGTAAAGGCAGAAGAACCCTGGCTAAGCAGAAGTTGGTAGGACCTTTCTAAAGCTACTTCGGGTTAGCAACATGCTAACCGTTAGCCGCTAGCATGGTTGTGTTCAGTATCACCGGGTGATGTTACTCAGTTAGGTTGGTTGAAATCCTGTACTGAGAAGTGCCTAAAAAGGGAAAAAATCCTAAAATTCACCATAGGTCATTTTCCCATTCATTCCTATGGGAGTTTTTTGCTTCAGTTTCTGGGGTACTACGTTACCATGGTTACTGTGAGTGACACCAGAAGTAATAGCACACCTCGTGAGACCCAGCCGTACGTTTAGATGTATAGATTGTGTGGGTGGATGCTTCCGTTCGGGCCGCATTAATTTGCGAAGGTTGAAGTAAGTGCATAGTATATTTAACACTAGAAAATTTCTGAAGAAATTTAGCAAGGCGCCTGCCTCGTGGTGCGTACCGTACCGTGTACAATAGCAACAGGAAGTAACACCGCGAATTTCAGCTTCCTACGGTCTTCACAGCCCCCGCAGCGGCAGTTGAAAGGCTGACATGTTAAGTCAATGGACCTCCTAGGAGCCTCTGGCTAGCAGCGTTGTCATGGAGACTCACTGACAGCTGCAGCCCTCTATCTGTCTGTAAAGGCAGAACAACCCTGGCTAAGCAGAAGTTGGTAGGACCTTCCTAGAGCTACTTCCGGTTAGCAACATGCTAACCATTAGCCGATAACATGGTTGTGGTCAGTCTCACCGGGTGATGGTACTCTGTTAGTTTGGTTATAATCCTGTACTGAGAAGTGCCTAAAAAGGGTAAAAATCCTACAATTCACCAAAGGTCATTTTCCCATTCATTCCTATGGGAGTTTTTGGCTTCAGTTTCTGGGGTACTACGTTACCATGGTTACTGCCAGTGAAAACAGAAGTAATAGCACACCTCGTGAAACCCAGCCGCACGTTTTGATATATAGATTGTGGGGGTGGACGCTTCCGTTCGGGCCGCATTAATTTGCGAAGGTTGAAGTAAGTGCATAGTATATTTAACACTAGAAAATTTCTGAAGAAATTTAGCAAGGTGCCTGCCTCGTGGTGCGTACCGTACCGTATCAAATAGCAACAGGAAGTAACACTGCGAATTTCAGCTTCCTACGGTCTTCACAGCCCCCGCAGCGGCCGTTGAAAGATGCCATGTTAAGTCAATAGACCTCCTAGGAGCCTCTGGCTAGCAGTGTTGTCATGGAGACTCACTGACAGCTGCAGGCCTCTATCTGTCTGTAAAGGCAGAACAACCCTGGCTAAGCAGAAGTTGGTAGGACCTTCCTAAAGCTACTTCCGGTTAGCAACATGCTAACCGTTAGCCGCTAGCATGGTTGTGTTCGGTATCACTGGGTGATGTTACTCTGTTAGTTTGGTTGAAATCCTGTACTGAGAAGTGCCTAAAAAGGGAGAAAATTCTAAAATTCACCAAAGGTCATTTTCCCATTCATTCCTATGGGAGTTTGTGGCTTCAGTTTCTGGGGTATTACGTTACCATGGTTACTCCCAGTGACAACAGAAGTAATAGCACACCTCGTGAGACCCAGCCGCACGTTTTGATGTATAGATTGTGGGGGTGGACGCTTCCGTTTGGGCCGCATTAATTTGCGAAGGTTGAAGTAAGTGCATAGTATATTTAACACTAGAAAATTTCTGAAGAAATTTAGCAAGGTGCCTGCCTCGTGGTGCGTACCGTACCGTATCAAATAGCAACAGGAAGTAACACTGCGAATTTCAGCTTCCTACGGTCTTCACAGCCCCCGCAGCGGCCGTTGAAAGATGCCATGTTAAGTCAATAGACCTCCTAGGAGCCTCTGGCTAGCAGTGTTGTCATGGAGACTCACTGACAGCTGCAGGCCTCTATCTGTCTGTAAAGGCAGAACAACCCTGGCTAAGCAGAAGTTGGTAGGACCTTCCTAAAGCTACTTCCGGTTAGCAACATGCTAACCGTTAGCCGCTAGCATGGTTGTGTTCGGTATCACTGGGTGATGTTACTCTGTTAGTTTGGTTGAAATCCTGTACTGAGAAGTGCCTAAAAAGGGAGAAAATTCTAAAATTCACCAAAGGTCATTTTCCCATTCATTCCTATGGGAGTTTGTGGCTTCAGTTTCTGGGGTATTACGTTACCATGGTTACTCCCAGTGACAACAGAAGTAATAGCACACCTCGTGAGACCCAGCCGCACGTTTTGATGTATAGATTGTGGGGGTGGACGCTTCCGTTTGGGCCGCATTAATTTGCGAAGGTTGAAGTAAGTGCATAGTATATTTAACACTAGAAAATTTCTGAAGAAATTTAGCAAGGCGCCTGCCTCGTGGTGCGTACCGTAGCGTGTAGAATAGCAACAGGAAGTAACACTGCAAATTTCAGCTTCCTACGGTGTTCACAGCCCCCGCAGCGGCCGTGGTAAGGTGCCATGTTAAGTCAATGGACCTCCTAGGAGCCTCTGGCTAGCAGCGTTGTCATGGAGACTCCCTCACGGCTGTAGCCCTCTCTTTGTCTGTAAAGCCAGAACAACCCTGGCTAAGCAATAGTTCGTAGGACCTTCCTAGAGCTACTTCTGGTTAGCAACATGCTAACCATTAGCCGCTAACATGGTTGTGGTCAGTCTCACTGGGTGATGGTACTCTGTTAGCTTGGTTGAAATCCTATGCTGAAAAGTGCCTAAAAAGAGAGAAAATCCTAAAATTCACCAAAGGTCATTTTCCCATTCATTCCTATGGGAGTTTTTGGCTTCAGTTTCTGGGGTACTACGTTACCATGGTTACTGCCAGTGACAACAGAAGTAATAGCACACCTCGTGAGACCCAGCCGCACGTTTTGATATATAGATTGTGGGGGTAGATGCTTCCGTTCGGGCCGCATTAATTTGCGAAGGTTGAAGTAAGTGCATAGTATATTTAACACTAGAAAATTTCTGAAGAAATTTAGCAAGGTGCCTGCCTCGTGGTGCGTACCGTACCGTTGAAAATACTAACGGGAAGTAACACTGCGAATTTCAGCTTCCTACGGTCTTCACAGCCCCCGCAACGGCCGTCCAAAGGTGCCATGTTAAGTCAATGGACCTCCTAGGAGCCTCTGGCTAGCAGCGTTGTCATGGAGACTCCCTCACAGCTGTAGCCCTCTGTCTTAATTATCATTACCTTTATCATGTGAGGTACTGAGGTGAATGTGTGATTTCAGTGTCTTTGGAGCATTTCTGCAGCATGTAACAGAGGCAAAGAGGGGTCAAAAATGGATGTTTGACACCTCATAAAATAGACATGCTTTATCTGACATGGCCCAAATTTGTTGTAGAGCTTCCTCTCTAAAGGAAGTACAGACTCTGTGAAGCAAAAGTTTGTGCGAGCTTCCTAGAGCTACTTCCGGTTAGCAACACGCTAACCGTTAGCCGGTAACAAAGTTGTGTTCAGGATGACCAGGTGATGGTACTCTGTTAGTTTGGTCCATAACCTGTGCTGGGAAGTGCCTCAAAGAGGGAGAAAATACGTTGTTTATTACGTCGCCATGGTAACTCAAAATGGCGGGTGGTCTTGGCCCATTGAAAAGCATTGAATATTTGACACCTCCTAACATGGAGATGCTTTATCCGACATGGCCAAAATTTGTTGTGGAGCTTTCACTCTACAGTAAGAACAGACTCTGTGAAGCAGAAGTTGGTGAGACCTTCCTAGAGCTACTTCCTGTTAGCAACATGCTAACCGTTAGCCGCTAACATGGTTGTGTTCAGTATCACCGGGGGATTGTACTCTGTCAGTTTGGTCCAAATCCTGTACTGGGATGTGCTTCAAATAGGGAGAAAATACATTTTTTATAACGTTGCCATGGTAACTCAAAATGGCGGGTGGTACAAAAAAATACTTCATAGGATCAGCACACATGTTTTGTTATACATACTGTGGGGATTATAATATAAAACTCTAAGTGTCCCACACCGGGATTCGATCCCATGACCTCTTGCATGCAAAGCCTGCACTTTCCATCCGAGCTATACTGTAGCGCCATATATGGGCACGCAGTATTGGGACTATAAGGGGTTTGATACCCCATTGAAAAGCATTGGATGTTTGACACCTCATAGCTTGGAGATGCTTTATGCGACGTAGCCCAAATTTCTTGTGGAGCTTTCTCTCTAGAGTAAGAACAGACTCTGTGAAGCAGAAGTTGGTGAGACCTTCCTAGAGCTACTTCCGGTTAGCAACATGCTAACAGTTAGCAGCTAACAAGGTTGTGTTCAGGATGACCAGGTGATGGTACTCTGTTAGTTTGGTCCATAACCTGTGCTGGGAAGTCCCTCAAAAAGGGAGAAAATACGTTGTTTATTACGTCGCCATGGTAACTCAAAATGGCGGGTGGTCTTGGCCCATTGAAAAGCATTGAATATTTGACACCTCCTAACATGGAGATGCTTTATCCGACATGGCCAAAATTTGTTGTGGAGCTTTCTCTCTACAGTAAGAACAGACTGTGTGAAGCAGAAGTTGGTGAGACCTTCCTAGAGCTACTTCCGGTTAGCAACATGCTAACAGTTAGCCGCTAACAGGGTTGTGTTCAGTATCACCAGGTGAGTGTACTCTGTCAGTTTGGTCCAAATCCTGTACTGGAAAGTGCCTCAAATAGGGTGCCAATACTTAATGTCACCAAAAGTCACCAAAGGTCATGAGTCAGATTGGCCTCCTTTAGCAACTCAGCCTCACCACATCTGGGCCCAGAACTCAACATTTGACCAAAATGGTCAGTAGCGCCATTTCCCACATGTGGGTGGTGCTGTATTGGCCAATTATGTCGTGTCTGGGCATCATGCCAGATCCTGTTAGAAGCAAAGGCCCAATAGGAAAGCATGTGAAATCCAAAATGGGACAGAAAAGTGACACATGGCTGAAAGTCACTTGAAAATTTAAAAATGTTAAGAGGAAGTGACTGTGCGAATTTCAGATTCCTACATTAATCACAGCCGCTGCAGCGGGCGTCGAAAGTTGCCATTGTATCCCAATGGAGCTTCTCCCTCTGGCCCTCAGAGTTCCGTCGTCATGGAAACTCACTCACACCTCTGCTGCAGGCTTGAAAATTTAAAAATGTTAAGAGGAAGTGACTGTGCGAATTTCAGATTCCTACATTAATCACAGCCGCTGCAGCGGGCGTCGAAAGTTGCCATTGTATCCCAATGGAGCTTCTCCCCCTGGCCCTCAGAGTTCTGTCGTCATGGAAACTCACTCACACCTGCAGCGGGCCAGTCTACCGAAGTGCAGAGACTTTGCTCACAATAAGTCCCATTGGATTATAATGGAGAACTTTGCCCCGAACAACGCTCCATATCTCCTGATCCGTAAATGGTAGAGACGTAATTTTTTCTGCGTTTATTTCGTAACGGATAGGGGAAGAAGACAGGCTATCGGTTTTTGCTGGAAAAAGTTTAATAAAGGCGTGAAAAATTATGATATAAAGGTGATTTTTATGGATTTTTTGAAATCCTCTAAAAAAGGTCCCGAACAAATCGCTGTAGCTGAAAAAGTATAAGAGATATCAAAATAATTCTTTCACTATGAGTATCAGCAGGCTTTTGAGGACCATGGTGCTCATTTTCATGTTTGTACAAAAATCGGTGTAGGCACAGCGACGATGTAAAAAAGTGGATGATGTGGGAAAATGCAGCTGAAAAGCGTTTTCAGGAATTTGCACATTCGCTACTCCCGAACAAATTGTTCCTGCGGTAAAACCGTAACAGTTATCCAAACAATTCCTTTTTTATGAGTGCCAGAAGGGTCGGGACATTCATGTGTGAAAGTCTCATGCTTGTACATGAAACGGTTTAGGAGTAGCGACGATGCGAAAACATGTGATGTTTTGGATTTTCAGACGTCATTTTTCAAAACCTCTCCATAGGAAATGAATGGGGAGGATTTCGGGTTTGTGTCGGTCTGAGGTGATTTGCGAAAAATCTATAAATGCTACACCAATGAGGGTTACATTTCCTGAATCCAGACAAAAATACCTACGTTTTGATGTATAATTTGTCTACATAGAGTGAAAATTGAGCGAGTAGGCGGAAGTTGTTCGGAGTTTTGAAATCTTTGAAAACGCTAGAGTGGCCCACTCTAGCGGTTGGAGAATTCCGTCATTGACTTTCATTATAAACGATGATTTTGCTGATTTTCGGACATGAAGCTTTGAGGAGTAACTGTGAAGAGACGATAAAAGATATCCACATCCCGTTTTCACTTCTGAGTAGTTCACAGATATGTCTACAAACTGGAAGTTAAACGGTGTTCGTAGGTGAAAGCATGACGATACAGTACAGCTTTGAAAATGGCAATTTGGAGGCTTTTTTGGGGCTTTTTTTCTCCCCGACTCCATTGATTACTATGGGTTTTTTCGGGGGTGGTTTTTCGCTAATTGCGTTGCCATGGTAACTCGAAACCCCGATAAAAGTAATAGCACACTATTCCCGACCGAGCCGGACGTTTTGATGTATATATTGTGGGGGTGCACGCTACGGTTCGGGCCGCATTAATCGTCAAACAATTAAGAATATTAATAATAATAAATAAACCGTTTAGAGGTGAATAGTAGTAGGTGCCTCCATGCATTTGCATGGGAGGCAGTGCTGTGCTTCGCACAGCACTGCCTCCTCATTGCAAATGCTTGGCAGGCACCTAACTAGAAAATTTCTGAAGAAATTTAGCAAGGTGCCTGCCTCGTGGTGCGTACCGTACCGTTGAAAATACTAACGGGAAGTAACACTGCGAATTTCAGCTTCCTACGGTCTTCACAGCCCCCGCAACGGCCGTCCAAAGGTGCCATGTTAAGTCAATGGACCTCCTAGGAGCCTCTGGCTAGCAGCGTTGTCATGGAGACTCCCTCACAGCTGTAGCCCTCTGTCTTAATTATCATTACCTTTATCATGTGAGGTACTGAGGTGAATGTGTGATTTCAGTGTCTTTGGAGCATTTCTGCAGCATGTAACAGAGGCAAAGAGGGGTCAAAAATGGATGTTTGACACCTCATAAAATAGACATGCTTTATCTGACATGGCCCAAATTTGTTGTAGAGCTTCCTCTCTAAAGGAAGTACAGACTCTGTGAAGCAAAAGTTTGTGCGAGCTTCCTAGAGCTACTTCCGGTTAGCAACACGCTAACCGTTAGCCGGTAACAAAGTTGTGTTCAGGATGACCAGGTGATGGTACTCTGTTAGTTTGGTCCATAACCTGTGCTGGGAAGTGCCTCAAAGAGGGAGAAAATACGTTGTTTATTACGTCGCCATGGTAACTCAAAATGGCGGGTGGTCTTGGCCCATTGAAAAGCATTGAATATTTGACACCTCCTAACATGGAGATGCTTTATCCGACATGGCCAAAATTTGTTGTGGAGCTTTCACTCTACAGTAAGAACAGACTCTGTGAAGCAGAAGTTGGTGAGACCTTCCTAGAGCTACTTCCTGTTAGCAACATGCTAACCGTTAGCCGCTAACATGGTTGTGTTCAGTATCACCGGGGGATTGTACTCTGTCAGTTTGGTCCAAATCCTGTACTGGGATGTGCTTCAAATAGGGAGAAAATACATTTTTTATAACGTTGCCATGGTAACTCAAAATGGCGGGTGGTACAAAAAAATACTTCATAGGATCAGCACACATGTTTTGTTATACATACTGTGGGGATTATAATATAAAACTCTAAGTGTCCCACACCGGGATTCGATCCCATGACCTCTTGCATGCAAAGCCTGCACTTTCCATCCGAGCTATACTGTAGCGCCATATATGGGCACGCAGTATTGGGACTATAAGGGGTTTGATACCCCATTGAAAAGCATTGGATGTTTGACACCTCATAGCTTGGAGATGCTTTATGCGACGTAGCCCAAATTTCTTGTGGAGCTTTCTCTCTAGAGTAAGAACAGACTCTGTGAAGCAGAAGTTGGTGAGACCTTCCTAGAGCTACTTCCGGTTAGCAACATGCTAACAGTTAGCAGCTAACAAGGTTGTGTTCAGGATGACCAGGTGATGGTACTCTGTTAGTTTGGTCCATAACCTGTGCTGGGAAGTCCCTCAAAAAGGGAGAAAATACGTTGTTTATTACGTCGCCATGGTAACTCAAAATGGCGGGTGGTCTTGGCCCATTGAAAAGCATTGAATATTTGACACCTCCTAACATGGAGATGCTTTATCCGACATGGCCAAAATTTGTTGTGGAGCTTTCTCTCTACAGTAAGAACAGACTGTGTGAAGCAGAAGTTGGTGAGACCTTCCTAGAGCTACTTCCGGTTAGCAACATGCTAACAGTTAGCCGCTAACAGGGTTGTGTTCAGTATCACCAGGTGAGTGTACTCTGTCAGTTTGGTCCAAATCCTGTACTGGAAAGTGCCTCAAATAGGGTGCCAATACTTAATGTCACCAAAAGTCACCAAAGGTCATGAGTCAGATTGGCCTCCTTTAGCAACTCAGCCTCACCACATCTGGGCCCAGAACTCAACATTTGACCAAAATGGTCAGTAGCGCCATTTCCCACATGTGGGTGGTGCTGTATTGGCCAATTATGTCGTGTCTGGGCATCATGCCAGATCCTGTTAGAAGCAAAGGCCCAATAGGAAAGCATGTGAAATCCAAAATGGGACAGAAAAGTGACACATGGCTGAAAGTCACTTGAAAATTTAAAAATGTTAAGAGGAAGTGACTGTGCGAATTTCAGATTCCTACATTAATCACAGCCGCTGCAGCGGGCGTCGAAAGTTGCCATTGTATCCCAATGGAGCTTCTCCCTCTGGCCCTCAGAGTTCCGTCGTCATGGAAACTCACTCACACCTCTGCTGCAGGCTTGAAAATTTAAAAATGTTAAGAGGAAGTGACTGTGCGAATTTCAGATTCCTACATTAATCACAGCCGCTGCAGCGGGCGTCGAAAGTTGCCATTGTATCCCAATGGAGCTTCTCCCCCTGGCCCTCAGAGTTCTGTCGTCATGGAAACTCACTCACACCTGCAGCGGGCCAGTCTACCGAAGTGCAGAGACTTTGCTCACAATAAGTCCCATTGGATTATAATGGAGAACTTTGCCCCGAACAACGCTCCATATCTCCTGATCCGTAAATGGTAGAGACGTAATTTTTTCTGCGTTTATTTCGTAACGGATAGGGGAAGAAGACAGGCTATCGGTTTTTGCTGGAAAAAGTTTAATAAAGGCGTGAAAAATTATGATATAAAGGTGATTTTTATGGATTTTTTGAAATCCTCTAAAAAAGGTCCCGAACAAATCGCTGTAGCTGAAAAAGTATAAGAGATATCAAAATAATTCTTTCACTATGAGTATCAGCAGGCTTTTGAGGACCATGGTGCTCATTTTCATGTTTGTACAAAAATCGGTGTAGGCACAGCGACGATGTAAAAAAGTGGATGATGTGGGAAAATGCAGCTGAAAAGCGTTTTCAGGAATTTGCACATTCGCTACTCCCGAACAAATTGTTCCTGCGGTAAAACCGTAACAGTTATCCAAACAATTCCTTTTTTATGAGTGCCAGAAGGGTCGGGACATTCATGTGTGAAAGTCTCATGCTTGTACATGAAACGGTTTAGGAGTAGCGACGATGCGAAAACATGTGATGTTTTGGATTTTCAGACGTCATTTTTCAAAACCTCTCCATAGGAAATGAATGGGGAGGATTTCGGGTTTGTGTCGGTCTGAGGTGATTTGCGAAAAATCTATAAATGCTACACCAATGAGGGTTACATTTCCTGAATCCAGACAAAAATACCTACGTTTTGATGTATAATTTGTCTACATAGAGTGAAAATTGAGCGAGTAGGCGGAAGTTGTTCGGAGTTTTGAAATCTTTGAAAACGCTAGAGTGGCCCACTCTAGCGGTTGGAGAATTCCGTCATTGACTTTCATTATAAACGATGATTTTGCTGATTTTCGGACATGAAGCTTTGAGGAGTAACTGTGAAGAGACGATAAAAGATATCCACATCCCGTTTTCACTTCTGAGTAGTTCACAGATATGTCTACAAACTGGAAGTTAAACGGTGTTCGTAGGTGAAAGCATGACGATACAGTACAGCTTTGAAAATGGCAATTTGGAGGCTTTTTTGGGGCTTTTTTTCTCCCCGACTCCATTGATTACTATGGGTTTTTTCGGGGGTGGTTTTTCGCTAATTGCGTTGCCATGGTAACTCGAAACCCCGATAAAAGTAATAGCACACTATTCCCGACCGAGCCGGACGTTTTGATGTATATATTGTGGGGGTGCACGCTACGGTTCGGGCCGCATTAATCGTCAAACAATTAAGAATATTAATAATAATAAATAAACCGTTTAGAGGTGAATAGTAGTAGGTGCCTCCATGCATTTGCATGGGAGGCAGTGCTGTGCTTCGCACAGCACTGCCTCCTCATTGCAAATGCTTGGCAGGCACCTAACTAGAAAATTTCTGAAGAAATTTAGCAAGGTGCCTGCCTCGTGGTGCGTACCGTACCGTTGAAAATACTAACGGGAAGTAACACTGCGAATTTCAGCTTCCTACGGTCTTCACAGCCCCCGCAACGGCCGTCCAAAGGTGCCATGTTAAGTCAATGGACCTCCTAGGAGCCTCTGGCTAGCAGCGTTGTCATGGAGACTCCCTCACAGCTGTAGCCCTCTGTCTTAATTATCATTACCTTTATCATGTGAGGTACTGAGGTGAATGTGTGATTTCAGTGTCTTTGGAGCATTTCTGCAGCATGTAACAGAGGCAAAGAGGGGTCAAAAATGGATGTTTGACACCTCATAAAATAGACATGCTTTATCTGACATGGCCCAAATTTGTTGTAGAGCTTCCTCTCTAAAGGAAGTACAGACTCTGTGAAGCAAAAGTTTGTGCGAGCTTCCTAGAGCTACTTCCGGTTAGCAACACGCTAACCGTTAGCCGGTAACAAAGTTGTGTTCAGGATGACCAGGTGATGGTACTCTGTTAGTTTGGTCCATAACCTGTGCTGGGAAGTGCCTCAAAGAGGGAGAAAATACGTTGTTTATTACGTCGCCATGGTAACTCAAAATGGCGGGTGGTCTTGGCCCATTGAAAAGCATTGAATATTTGACACCTCCTAACATGGAGATGCTTTATCCGACATGGCCAAAATTTGTTGTGGAGCTTTCACTCTACAGTAAGAACAGACTCTGTGAAGCAGAAGTTGGTGAGACCTTCCTAGAGCTACTTCCTGTTAGCAACATGCTAACCGTTAGCCGCTAACATGGTTGTGTTCAGTATCACCGGGGGATTGTACTCTGTCAGTTTGGTCCAAATCCTGTACTGGGATGTGCTTCAAATAGGGAGAAAATACATTTTTTATAACGTTGCCATGGTAACTCAAAATGGCGGGTGGTACAAAAAAATACTTCATAGGATCAGCACACATGTTTTGTTATACATACTGTGGGGATTATAATATAAAACTCTAAGTGTCCCACACCGGGATTCGATCCCATGACCTCTTGCATGCAAAGCCTGCACTTTCCATCCGAGCTATACTGTAGCGCCATATATGGGCACGCAGTATTGGGACTATAAGGGGTTTGATACCCCATTGAAAAGCATTGGATGTTTGACACCTCATAGCTTGGAGATGCTTTATGCGACGTAGCCCAAATTTCTTGTGGAGCTTTCTCTCTAGAGTAAGAACAGACTCTGTGAAGCAGAAGTTGGTGAGACCTTCCTAGAGCTACTTCCGGTTAGCAACATGCTAACAGTTAGCAGCTAACAAGGTTGTGTTCAGGATGACCAGGTGATGGTACTCTGTTAGTTTGGTCCATAACCTGTGCTGGGAAGTCCCTCAAAAAGGGAGAAAATACGTTGTTTATTACGTCGCCATGGTAACTCAAAATGGCGGGTGGTCTTGGCCCATTGAAAAGCATTGAATATTTGACACCTCCTAACATGGAGATGCTTTATCCGACATGGCCAAAATTTGTTGTGGAGCTTTCTCTCTACAGTAAGAACAGACTGTGTGAAGCAGAAGTTGGTGAGACCTTCCTAGAGCTACTTCCGGTTAGCAACATGCTAACAGTTAGCCGCTAACAGGGTTGTGTTCAGTATCACCAGGTGAGTGTACTCTGTCAGTTTGGTCCAAATCCTGTACTGGAAAGTGCCTCAAATAGGGTGCCAATACTTAATGTCACCAAAAGTCACCAAAGGTCATGAGTCAGATTGGCCTCCTTTAGCAACTCAGCCTCACCACATCTGGGCCCAGAACTCAACATTTGACCAAAATGGTCAGTAGCGCCATTTCCCACATGTGGGTGGTGCTGTATTGGCCAATTATGTCGTGTCTGGGCATCATGCCAGATCCTGTTAGAAGCAAAGGCCCAATAGGAAAGCATGTGAAATCCAAAATGGGACAGAAAAGTGACACATGGCTGAAAGTCACTTGAAAATTTAAAAATGTTAAGAGGAAGTGACTGTGCGAATTTCAGATTCCTACATTAATCACAGCCGCTGCAGCGGGCGTCGAAAGTTGCCATTGTATCCCAATGGAGCTTCTCCCTCTGGCCCTCAGAGTTCCGTCGTCATGGAAACTCACTCACACCTCTGCTGCAGGCTTGAAAATTTAAAAATGTTAAGAGGAAGTGACTGTGCGAATTTCAGATTCCTACATTAATCACAGCCGCTGCAGCGGGCGTCGAAAGTTGCCATTGTATCCCAATGGAGCTTCTCCCCCTGGCCCTCAGAGTTCTGTCGTCATGGAAACTCACTCACACCTGCAGCGGGCCAGTCTACCGAAGTGCAGAGACTTTGCTCACAATAAGTCCCATTGGATTATAATGGAGAACTTTGCCCCGAACAACGCTCCATATCTCCTGATCCGTAAATGGTAGAGACGTAATTTTTTCTGCGTTTATTTCGTAACGGATAGGGGAAGAAGACAGGCTATCGGTTTTTGCTGGAAAAAGTTTAATAAAGGCGTGAAAAATTATGATATAAAGGTGATTTTTATGGATTTTTTGAAATCCTCTAAAAAAGGTCCCGAACAAATCGCTGTAGCTGAAAAAGTATAAGAGATATCAAAATAATTCTTTCACTATGAGTATCAGCAGGCTTTTGAGGACCATGGTGCTCATTTTCATGTTTGTACAAAAATCGGTGTAGGCACAGCGACGATGTAAAAAAGTGGATGATGTGGGAAAATGCAGCTGAAAAGCGTTTTCAGGAATTTGCACATTCGCTACTCCCGAACAAATTGTTCCTGCGGTAAAACCGTAACAGTTATCCAAACAATTCCTTTTTTATGAGTGCCAGAAGGGTCGGGACATTCATGTGTGAAAGTCTCATGCTTGTACATGAAACGGTTTAGGAGTAGCGACGATGCGAAAACATGTGATGTTTTGGATTTTCAGACGTCATTTTTCAAAACCTCTCCATAGGAAATGAATGGGGAGGATTTCGGGTTTGTGTCGGTCTGAGGTGATTTGCGAAAAATCTATAAATGCTACACCAATGAGGGTTACATTTCCTGAATCCAGACAAAAATACCTACGTTTTGATGTATAATTTGTCTACATAGAGTGAAAATTGAGCGAGTAGGCGGAAGTTGTTCGGAGTTTTGAAATCTTTGAAAACGCTAGAGTGGCCCACTCTAGCGGTTGGAGAATTCCGTCATTGACTTTCATTATAAACGATGATTTTGCTGATTTTCGGACATGAAGCTTTGAGGAGTAACTGTGAAGAGACGATAAAAGATATCCACATCCCGTTTTCACTTCTGAGTAGTTCACAGATATGTCTACAAACTGGAAGTTAAACGGTGTTCGTAGGTGAAAGCATGACGATACAGTACAGCTTTGAAAATGGCAATTTGGAGGCTTTTTTGGGGCTTTTTTTCTCCCCGACTCCATTGATTACTATGGGTTTTTTCGGGGGTGGTTTTTCGCTAATTGCGTTGCCATGGTAACTCGAAACCCCGATAAAAGTAATAGCACACTATTCCCGACCGAGCCGGACGTTTTGATGTATATATTGTGGGGGTGCACGCTACGGTTCGGGCCGCATTAATCGTCAAACAATTAAGAATATTAATAATAATAAATAAACTAGAAAATTTCTGAAGAAATTTAGCAAGGTGCCTGCCTCGTGGTGCGTACCGTACCGTTGAAAATACTAACGGGAAGTAACACTGCGAATTTCAGCTTCCTACGGTCTTCACAGCCCCCGCAACGGCCGTCCAAAGGTGCCATGTTAAGTCAATGGACCTCCTAGGAGCCTCTGGCTAGCAGCGTTGTCATGGAGACTCCCTCACAGCTGTAGCCCTCTGTCTTAATTATCATTACCTTTATCATGTGAGGTACTGAGGTGAATGTGTGATTTCAGTGTCTTTGGAGCATTTCTGCAGCATGTAACAGAGGCAAAGAGGGGTCAAAAATGGATGTTTGACACCTCATAAAATAGACATGCTTTATCTGACATGGCCCAAATTTGTTGTAGAGCTTCCTCTCTAAAGGAAGTACAGACTCTGTGAAGCAAAAGTTTGTGCGAGCTTCCTAGAGCTACTTCCGGTTAGCAACACGCTAACCGTTAGCCGGTAACAAAGTTGTGTTCAGGATGACCAGGTGATGGTACTCTGTTAGTTTGGTCCATAACCTGTGCTGGGAAGTGCCTCAAAGAGGGAGAAAATACGTTGTTTATTACGTCGCCATGGTAACTCAAAATGGCGGGTGGTCTTGGCCCATTGAAAAGCATTGAATATTTGACACCTCCTAACATGGAGATGCTTTATCCGACATGGCCAAAATTTGTTGTGGAGCTTTCACTCTACAGTAAGAACAGACTCTGTGAAGCAGAAGTTGGTGAGACCTTCCTAGAGCTACTTCCTGTTAGCAACATGCTAACCGTTAGCCGCTAACATGGTTGTGTTCAGTATCACCGGGGGATTGTACTCTGTCAGTTTGGTCCAAATCCTGTACTGGGATGTGCTTCAAATAGGGAGAAAATACATTTTTTATAACGTTGCCATGGTAACTCAAAATGGCGGGTGGTACAAAAAAATACTTCATAGGATCAGCACACATGTTTTGTTATACATACTGTGGGGATTATAATATAAAACTCTAAGTGTCCCACACCGGGATTCGATCCCATGACCTCTTGCATGCAAAGCCTGCACTTTCCATCCGAGCTATACTGTAGCGCCATATATGGGCACGCAGTATTGGGACTATAAGGGGTTTGATACCCCATTGAAAAGCATTGGATGTTTGACACCTCATAGCTTGGAGATGCTTTATGCGACGTAGCCCAAATTTCTTGTGGAGCTTTCTCTCTAGAGTAAGAACAGACTCTGTGAAGCAGAAGTTGGTGAGACCTTCCTAGAGCTACTTCCGGTTAGCAACATGCTAACAGTTAGCAGCTAACAAGGTTGTGTTCAGGATGACCAGGTGATGGTACTCTGTTAGTTTGGTCCATAACCTGTGCTGGGAAGTCCCTCAAAAAGGGAGAAAATACGTTGTTTATTACGTCGCCATGGTAACTCAAAATGGCGGGTGGTCTTGGCCCATTGAAAAGCATTGAATATTTGACACCTCCTAACATGGAGATGCTTTATCCGACATGGCCAAAATTTGTTGTGGAGCTTTCTCTCTACAGTAAGAACAGACTGTGTGAAGCAGAAGTTGGTGAGACCTTCCTAGAGCTACTTCCGGTTAGCAACATGCTAACAGTTAGCCGCTAACAGGGTTGTGTTCAGTATCACCAGGTGAGTGTACTCTGTCAGTTTGGTCCAAATCCTGTACTGGAAAGTGCCTCAAATAGGGTGCCAATACTTAATGTCACCAAAAGTCACCAAAGGTCATGAGTCAGATTGGCCTCCTTTAGCAACTCAGCCTCACCACATCTGGGCCCAGAACTCAACATTTGACCAAAATGGTCAGTAGCGCCATTTCCCACATGTGGGTGGTGCTGTATTGGCCAATTATGTCGTGTCTGGGCATCATGCCAGATCCTGTTAGAAGCAAAGGCCCAATAGGAAAGCATGTGAAATCCAAAATGGGACAGAAAAGTGACACATGGCTGAAAGTCACTTGAAAATTTAAAAATGTTAAGAGGAAGTGACTGTGCGAATTTCAGATTCCTACATTAATCACAGCCGCTGCAGCGGGCGTCGAAAGTTGCCATTGTATCCCAATGGAGCTTCTCCCTCTGGCCCTCAGAGTTCCGTCGTCATGGAAACTCACTCACACCTCTGCTGCAGGCTTGAAAATTTAAAAATGTTAAGAGGAAGTGACTGTGCGAATTTCAGATTCCTACATTAATCACAGCCGCTGCAGCGGGCGTCGAAAGTTGCCATTGTATCCCAATGGAGCTTCTCCCCCTGGCCCTCAGAGTTCTGTCGTCATGGAAACTCACTCACACCTGCAGCGGGCCAGTCTACCGAAGTGCAGAGACTTTGCTCACAATAAGTCCCATTGGATTATAATGGAGAACTTTGCCCCGAACAACGCTCCATATCTCCTGATCCGTAAATGGTAGAGACGTAATTTTTTCTGCGTTTATTTCGTAACGGATAGGGGAAGAAGACAGGCTATCGGTTTTTGCTGGAAAAAGTTTAATAAAGGCGTGAAAAATTATGATATAAAGGTGATTTTTATGGATTTTTTGAAATCCTCTAAAAAAGGTCCCGAACAAATCGCTGTAGCTGAAAAAGTATAAGAGATATCAAAATAATTCTTTCACTATGAGTATCAGCAGGCTTTTGAGGACCATGGTGCTCATTTTCATGTTTGTACAAAAATCGGTGTAGGCACAGCGACGATGTAAAAAAGTGGATGATGTGGGAAAATGCAGCTGAAAAGCGTTTTCAGGAATTTGCACATTCGCTACTCCCGAACAAATTGTTCCTGCGGTAAAACCGTAACAGTTATCCAAACAATTCCTTTTTTATGAGTGCCAGAAGGGTCGGGACATTCATGTGTGAAAGTCTCATGCTTGTACATGAAACGGTTTAGGAGTAGCGACGATGCGAAAACATGTGATGTTTTGGATTTTCAGACGTCATTTTTCAAAACCTCTCCATAGGAAATGAATGGGGAGGATTTCGGGTTTGTGTCGGTCTGAGGTGATTTGCGAAAAATCTATAAATGCTACACCAATGAGGGTTACATTTCCTGAATCCAGACAAAAATACCTACGTTTTGATGTATAATTTGTCTACATAGAGTGAAAATTGAGCGAGTAGGCGGAAGTTGTTCGGAGTTTTGAAATCTTTGAAAACGCTAGAGTGGCCCACTCTAGCGGTTGGAGAATTCCGTCATTGACTTTCATTATAAACGATGATTTTGCTGATTTTCGGACATGAAGCTTTGAGGAGTAACTGTGAAGAGACGATAAAAGATATCCACATCCCGTTTTCACTTCTGAGTAGTTCACAGATATGTCTACAAACTGGAAGTTAAACGGTGTTCGTAGGTGAAAGCATGACGATACAGTACAGCTTTGAAAATGGCAATTTGGAGGCTTTTTTGGGGCTTTTTTTCTCCCCGACTCCATTGATTACTATGGGTTTTTTCGGGGGTGGTTTTTCGCTAATTGCGTTGCCATGGTAACTCGAAACCCCGATAAAAGTAATAGCACACTATTCCCGACCGAGCCGGACGTTTTGATGTATATATTGTGGGGGTGCACGCTACGGTTCGGGCCGCATTAATCGTCAAACAATTAAGAATATTAATAATAATAAATAAACCGTTTAGAGGTGAATAGTAGTAGGTGCCTCCATGCATTTGCATGGGAGGCAGTGCTGTGCTTCGCACAGCACTGCCTCCTCATTGCAAATGCTTGGCAGGCACCTAACTAGAAAATTTCTGAAGAAATTTAGCAAGGCGCCTGCCTCGTGGTGTGTACCGTACTGTGTAAATTAGCAACAGGAAGTAACACCGCAAATTTCAGCTTCCTACGGTCTTCACAGCCCCCGCAACGGCCGTCCAAAGGTGCCATGTTAAGTCAATGGACCTCCTAGGAGCCTCTGGCTAGCAGCGTTGTCATGGAGACTCCCTCACAGCTGTAGCCCTCTGTCTTAAGTATCATTACCTTTATCATGTGAGGTACTGAGGTGAATGTGTGATTTCAGTGTCTTTGGAGCATTTCTGCAGCATGTAACAGAGGCAAAGAGGGGTCAAAAATGGATGTTTGACACCTCATAAAATAGACATGCTTTATCTGACATGGCCCAAATTTGTTGGAGAGCCTTCTCTCTAAAGGAAGTACAGACTCTGTGAAGCAAAAGTTTGTGCGAGCTTCCTAGAGCTACTTCCGGTTAGCAACATGCTAACCGTTAGCCGCTAACAAGGTTGTGTTCAGGATGACCAGGTGATGGTACTCTGTTAGTTTGGTCCACAACCTGTGCTGGGAAGTGCCTCAAAGAGGGAGAAAATACGTAGTTTATTACGTCGCCATGGTAACTCAAAATGGCGGGTGGTACAAAAAAATACTTCATAGGATCAGCACACATGTTTTGTTATACATACTGTGGGGATTATAATATGAAACTCTAAGTGTCCCACATCGGGATTCGATCCTATGACCTCTTGCATGCAAAGCCTGCACTTTCCATCTGAGCTATACTGTAGCGCCATATATGGGCATGCAGTATTGGGACCATAAGGGGTTTGATCCCCTATTGAAAAGCATTGGATGTTTGACACCTCATAGCTTGGAGATGCTTTATGCGACGGAGCCCAAATTTGTTGTGCAGCTTTCTCTCTAGAGTAAGAACAGACTCTGTGAAGCGGAAGTTGGTGAGACCTTCCTAGAGCTACTTCCGGTTAGCAACATGCTAACAGTTAGCCGCTAACAGGGTTGTGCTCAGTATCACCAGGTGAGTGTACTCTGTCAGTTTGGTCCAAATCCTGTACTGGGAAGTGCCTCAAACAGGGTGCCAATACTTAATGTGACCAAAGGTCACCAAAGGTCGTGAGTCAGATTGGCCTCCTTTAGCAACTCAGCCTCACCACATCTGGGCCCAGAACTCAACATTTGACCAAAATGGTCAGTAGCGCCATTTCCCACAGGTGGGTGGTGCTGTATTGGCCAATTGGGTCGTCTCTGGGCCTCATGCCAGGTCCTGTTGGAAGCAAAGGCCCAATAAGAAAGCATGTGAAATCCAAAATGGGACAGAAAAGTGACACATGGCTGAAAGTCACATGAAAATTTTAAAATGTTAAGAGGAAGTTACTGTGCGAATTTCAGATTCCTACATTAATCACAGCCGCTGCAGCGGGCGTCGAAAGTTGCCATTGTATCCCAATGGAGCTTCTCCCTCTGGCCCTCAGAGTTCCGTCGTCATGGAAACTCACTCACACCTCTGCTGCAGGCTTGAAAATTTAAAAATGTTAAGAGGAAGTGACTGTGCGAATTTCAGATTCCTACATTAATCACAGCCGCTGCAGCGGGCGTCGAAAGTTGCCATTGTATCCCAATGGAGCTTCCCCCTCTGGCCCTCAGAGTTCCGTCGTCATGGAAACTCACTCACACCTCTGCTGCAGGCCAGTCTACCGAAGTGCAGAGACTTTGCTCACAATAAGTCCCATTGGATTATAATGGGGAACTTTGCCCCGAACAACGCTCCATATCTCCTGATCCGTAAATGGTAGAGACGTAATTTTTTCTGCGTTTATTTCGTAACGGATAGGGGAAGAAGACAGGCTATCGGTTTTTGCTGGAAAAAGTTTAATAAAGGCGTGAAAAATTATGATATAAAGGTGATTTTTATGGATTTTTTGAAATCCTCTAAAAAAGGTCCCGAACAAATCGCTGTAGCTGAAAAAGTATAAGAGATATCAAAATAATTCTTTCACTATGAGTATCAGCAGGCTTTTGAGGACTATGGTGCCCATTTTCATGTTTGTACAAAAATCGGTGTAGGCACAGCGACGATGTAAAAAAGTGGATGATGTGGGAAAATGCAGCTGAAAAGCGTTTTCAGGAATTTGCACATTCGCTACTCCCGAACAAATTGTTCCTGCGGCAAAACCGTAACAGTTATCCAAACAATTTCTTTTTTATGAGTGCCAGAAGGGTCGGGACATTCATGTGTGAAAGTCTCATGCTTGTACATGAAACGGTTTAGGAGTAGCGACGATGCGAAAACATGTGATGTTTTGGATTTTCAGACGTCATTTTTCAAAAGCGCTCCATAGGAAATGAATGGGGAGGATTTCGGGTTTGTGTCGGTCTGAGGTGATTTGCGAAAAATCTATAAATGCTACACCAATGAGGGTTACATTTCCTGAATCCAGACAAAAATACCTACGTTTTGATGTATAATTTGTCTACGTAGAGTGAAAATTGAGCGAGTAGGCTGAAGTTGTTCGGAGTTTTGAAATCTTTGAAAACGCTAGAGTGGCCCACTCTAGCGGTTGGAGAATTCCGTCATTGACTTTCATTATAAACGATGATTTCGCTGATTTTGGGACATGAGCTTTGAGGAGTAACTGTGAAGAGACGATAAAAGATATCCACATCCCGTTTTCACTTCTGAGTAGTTCACAGATATGTCTACAAACTGGAAGTTAAACGGTGTTCGTAGGTGAAAGCATGACGATACAGTACAGCGTTGAAAATGGCCATTTTGAGGCTTTTTTGAGGCGTTCTTTCTACCCGACTCCATTCATTCCTATGGGATTTTTGGGGGTGGTTTTTCGCTAATTGCGTTGCCATGGTAACTCGAAACCCCAACAGAAGTAATAGCACACATCTCGAGACCGAGCCGGACGTTTTGATGTATATATTGTGGGGGTGCACGCTACGGTTCGGGCCGCATTAATCGTGAAGGAAGAAAAATAAAGAATATTAATAATAACTAGAAAATTTCTGAAGAAATTTAGCAAGGCGCCTGCCTCGTGGTGCGTACCGTACCGTATCAAATAGCAACAGGAAGTAACACTGCGAATTTCAGCTTCCTACGGTCTTCACAGCCCCCGCAGCGGCCGTTGAAAGATGCCATGTTAAGTCAATGGACCTCCTAGGAGCCTCTGGCTAGCAGCGTTGTCATGGAGACTCCCTCACAGCTGTAGCCCTCTCTTTGTCTGTAAAGAAAGATCAACCCTGGCTAAGCAGAAGTTGGTAGGACCTTCCTAAAGCTACTTCCGGTTAGCAACATGCTAACCGTTAGCCGCTAGCATGGTTGTGTTCAGTATCACCGGGTGATGTTACTCTGTTAGTTTAGTCCAAATCCTGTACTGAGAAGTGCCTAAAAAGATAAACAATGCTAAAAGTCACCATAGGCCATTTTCCCATTCATTCCTATGGGAGTTTTTGGCTTCAGTTTCTGGGGTACTACGTTACCATGGTTACTGCCAGTGACAATAAAAGTAATAGCACACCTCCTGAGACCCAGCTGCACGTTTTGATATATAGATTGTGGGGGTGGACGCTTCCGTTCGGGCCGCATTAATTTCCGAAGGTTGAAGTAAGTGCATAGTATATTTAACACTAGAAAATTTCTGAAGAAATTTAGAAAGGTGCCTGCCTCGTGGTGCGTACCGTACCGTCGAAAATACTAACGGGAAGTAACACTGCGAATTTCAGCTTCCTACGGTCTTCACAGCCCCCGCAACGGCCGTCCAAAGGTGCCATGTTAAGTCAATGGACCTCCTAGGAGCCTCTGGCTAGCAGCGTTGTCATGGAGACTCCCTCACAGCTGTAGCCCTCTGTCTTAATTATCATTACCTTTATCATGTGAGGTACTGAGGTGAATGTGTGATTTCAGTGTCTTTGGAGCATTTCTGCAGCATGTAACAGAGGCAAATAGGGGTCAAAAATGGATGTTTGACACCTCATAAAATAGACATGCTTTATCTGACATGGCCCAAATTTGTTGTAGAGCTTCCTCTCTAAAGGAAGTACAGACTCTGTGAAGCAAAAGTTTGTGCGAGCTTCCTAGAGCTACTTCCTGTTAGCAACATGCTAACCGTTAGCCGCTAACAAGGTTGTGTTCAGGATGACCAGGTGATGGTACTCTGTTAGTTTGGTCCATAACCTGTGCTGGGAAGTGCCTCAAAGAGGGAGAAAATACGTTGTTTATTACGTCGCCATGGTAACTCAAAATGGCGGGTGGTCTTGGCCCATTGAAAAGCATTGAATATTTGACACCTCCTAACATGGAGATGCTTTATCCGACATGGCCAAAATTTGTTGTGGAGCTTTCTCTCTACAGTAAGAACAGACTCTGTGAAGCAGAAGTTGGTGAGACCTTCCTAGAGCTACTTCCTGTTAGCAACATGCTAACCGTTAGCCGCTAACATGGTTGTGTTCAGTATCACCGGAGGATTGTACTCTGTCAGTTTGGTCCAAATCCTGTACTGGGATGTGCTTCAAATAGGGAGAAAATACGTTTTTTATAACGTTGCCATGGTAACTCAAAATGGCGGGTGGTACAAAAAATACTTCATAGGATCAGCACACATGTTTTGTTATACATACTGTGGGGATTATAATATAAAACTCTAAGTGTCCCACACCGGGATTCGATCCCATGACCTCTTGCATGCAGAGCCTGCACTTTCCATCTGAGCTATACTGTAGTGCCATATATGGGCATGCAGTATTGGGACCATAAGGGGTTTGATCCCCCATTGAAAAGCATTGGATGTTTGACACCTCATAGCTTTGAGATGCTTTATGCGACGTAGCCCAAATTTCTTGTGGAGCTTTCTCTCTAGAGTAAGAACAGACTCTGTGAAGCAGAATTTGGTGACACCTTCCTAGAGCTACTTCCGGTTAGCAACATGCTAACAGTTAGCCGCTAACAGGGTTGTGTTCAGTATCACCAGGTGAGTGTACTCTGTCAGTTTGGTCCAAATCCTGTACTGGGAAGTGCCTCAAAAAGGGTGCCAATACTTAATGTCACCAAAGGTCACCAAAGGTCATGAGTCAGATTGGCCTCCTTTAGCAACTCAGCCTCACCACATCTGGGCCCAGAACTCAACATTTCACCAAAATGGTCAGTAGCGCCATTTCCCACATGTGGGTGGTGCTGTATTGGCCAATTATGTCGTGTCTGGGCATCATGCCAGATCCTGTTGGAAGCAAAGGCCCAATAGGAAAGCATGTGAAATCCAAAATGGGACAGAAAAGTGACACATGGCTGAAAGTCACTTGAAAATTTAAAAATGTTAAGAGGAAGTGACTGTGCGAATTTCAGATTCCTACATTAATCACAGCCGCTGCAGCTGGTGTCGAAAGTTGCCATTGTATCCCAATGGAGCTTCTCCCTCTGGCCCTCAGAGTTCCGTCGTCATGGAAACTCACTCACACCTCTGCTGCAGGCTTGAAAATTTAAAAATGTTAAGAGGAAGTGACTGTGCGAATTTCAGATTCCTACATTAATCACAGCCGCTGCAGCGGGCGTCGAAAGTTGCCATTGTATCCCAATGGAGCTTCTCCCCCTGGCCCTCAGAGTTCCGTCGTCATGGAAACTCACTCACACCTGCAGCGGGCCAGTCTACCGAAGTGCAGAGACTTTGCTCACAATAAGTCCCATTGGATTATAATGGAGAACTTTGCCCCGAACAACGCTCCATATCTCCTGATCCGTAAATGGTAGAGACGTAATTTTTTCTGCGTTTATTTCGTGACGGATAGGGGAAGAAGACAGGCTATCGGTTTTTGCTGGAAAAAGTTTAATAAAGGCGTGAAAAATTATGATATAAAGGTGATTTTTATGGATTTTCAGAAATCCTCTAAAACCGGTCCCGAACAAATCGCTGTAGCTGAAAAAGTATAAGAGATATCAAAATAATTCTTTCACTATGAGTATCAGCAGGCTTTTGAGGACTATGGTGCCCATTTTCATGTTTGTACAAAAATCGGTGTAGGCACAGCGACGATGTAAAAAAGTGGATGATGTGGGAAAATGCAGCTGAAAAGCGTTTTCAGGAATTTGCACATTCGCTACTCCCGAACAAATTGTTCCTGCGGTAAAACCGTAACAGTTATCCAAACAATTCCTTTTTTATGAGTGCCAGAAGGGTCGGGACATTCATGTGTGAAAGTCTCATGCTTGTACATGAAACGGTTTAGGAGTAGCGACGATGCGAAAACATGTGATGTTTTGGATTTTCAGACGTCATTTTTCAAAACCGCTCCATAGGAAATGAATGGGGAGGATTTCGGGTTTGTGTCGCTCTGAGGTGATTTGCGAAAAATCTATAAATGCTACACCAATGAGGGTTACATGTCCTGAATCCAGACAAAAATACCTACGTTTTGATGTATAATTTGTCTACGTAGAGTGAAAATTGAGGGAGTAGGCTGAAGTTGTTCGGAGTTTTGAAATCTTTGAAAACGCTAGAGTGGCCCACTCTAGCGGTTGGAGAATTCCGTCATTGACTTTCATTATAAACGATGATTTTGCTGATTTTCAGACATGAGCTTTGAGGAGTAACTGTGAAGAGACGATAAAAGATATCCCCATCCCGTTTTCACTTCTGAGTAGTTCACAGATATGTCTACAAACTGGAAGTTAAACGGTGTTCGTAGGTGAAAGCATGACGACACAGTACAGCGTTGAAAATGGCCATTTGGAGGCTTTTTTGAGGCTGTCTTTTTACCCGACTCCATTCATTCCTATGGGATTTTTTCGGGTGGTTTTTCGCTAATTTTGTCGCCATGGTAACTCGAAACCCCAATAAAAGTAATAGCACACATCTCGGAATCGAGCCGCACGTTTTGGTACCTATATAATGCGGCCCGAACCTACGGTTCGGGCCGCATTAATCGTGACGGAAGAAGAAGTAAAGAATATTAATATTAACTAGAAAATTTCTGAAGAAATTTAGCAAGGCGCCTGCCTCGTGGTGCGTACCGTACCGTATCAAATAGCAACAGGAAGTAACACTGCGAATTTCAGCTTCCTACGGTCTTCACAGCCCCCGCAGCGGCCGTTGAAAGATGCCATGTTAAGTCAATGGACCTCCTAGGAGCCTCTGGCTAGCAGCGTTGTCATGGAGACTCCCTCACAGCTGTAGCCCTCTCTTTGTCTGTAAAGAAAGATCAACCCTGGCTAAGCAGAAGTTGGTAGGACCTTCCTAAAGCTACTTCCGGTTAGCAACATGCTAACCGTTAGCCGCTAGCATGGTTGTGTTCAGTATCACCGGGTGATGTTACTCTGTTAGTTTAGTCCAAATCCTGTACTGAGAAGTGCCTAAAAAGATAAACAATGCTAAAAGTCACCATAGGCCATTTTCCCATTCATTCCTATGGGAGTTTTTGGCTTCAGTTTCTGGGGTACTACGTTACCATGGTTACTGCCAGTGACAATAAAAGTAATAGCACACCTCCTGAGACCCAGCTGCACGTTTTGATATATAGATTGTGGGGGTGGACGCTTCCGTTCGGGCCGCATTAATTTCCGAAGGTTGAAGTAAGTGCATAGTATATTTAACACTAGAAAATTTCTGAAGAAATTTAGCAAGGCGCCTGCCTCGTGGTGCGTACCGTACCGTCAAAAATACTAACAGGAAGTAACACTGCGAATTTCAGCTTCCTACGGTCTTCACAGCCCCCGCAGCGGCCGTCGAAAGGTGCCATGTTAAGTCTATGGACCTCCTAGGAGCCTTTGGCTAGCAGGGTTGCCATGGAGACTCCCTCACAGCATTTTCCCTCTCTTTGTTTGTAAAGGCAGAACAACCCCGGCTAAGCAGATGTTGGTAGGACCTTCCTAGAGCTACTCCCGGTTAGCAACATGCTAACCATTAGCTGCTAACACGGTTGTGTTCATTATCACTGGCTGATGGTACTCTGTTAGTTTGGTCCTAATCCTGTACTGAGAAGTGCCTAAAAAGAGAGAAAATTGTAAAATTCACCAAAGGTCATTTTCCCATTAATTCCTATGGGAGTTTTTGGCTTCAGTTTCTGGGGTACTACGTTTCCATGGTTACTGCCAGTGACAACAGAAGTAATAGCACACCTCGTGAGACCCAGCTGCACGTTTTGATGTATAGATTGTGGGGGTGGACGCTTCAGTTCGGGCCGCATTAATTTGCGAAGGTGGAAGTAAGTGCATAGTATATTTAACACTAGAAAATTTCTGAAGAAATTTAGCAAGGTGCCTGCCTCGTGGTGCGTACCGTACCGTTGAAAATACTAACGGGAAGTAACACTGCGAATTTCAGCTTCCTACGGTCTTCACAGCCCCCGCAACGGCCGTCCAAAGGTGCCATGTTAAGTCAATGGACCTCCTAGGAGCCTCTGGCTAGCAGCGTTGTCATGGAGACTCCCTCACAGCTGTAGCCCTCTGTCTTAATTATCATTACCTTTATCATGTGAGGTACTGAGGTGAATGTGTGATTTCAGTGTCTTTGGAGCATTTCTGCAGCATGTAACAGAGGCAAATAGGGGTCAAAAATGGATGTTTGACACCTCATAAAATAGACATGCTTTATCTGACATGGCCCAAATTTGTTGTAGAGCTTCCTCTCTAAAGGAAGTACAGACTCTGTGAAGCAAAAGTTTGTGCGAGCTTGCTAGAGCTACTTCCGGTTAGCAACATGCTAACTGTTAGCCGCTAACAAGGTTGTGTTCAGGATGACCAGGTGATGGTACTCTGTTAGTTTGGTCCATAACCTGTGCTGGGAAGTGCCTCAAAGAGGGAGAAAATACGTTGTTTATTACGTCGCCATGGTAACTCAAAATGGCGGGTGGTCTTGTCCCATTGAAAAGCATTGAATATTTGACACCTCCTAACATGGAGATGCTTTATCCGACATGGCCAAAATTTGTTGTGGAGCTTTCACTCTACAGTAAGAACAGACTCTGTGAAGCAGAAGTTGGTGAGACCTTCCTAGAGCTACTTCCTGTTAGCAACATGCTAACCGTTAGCCGCTAACAAGGTTGTGTTCAGGATGACCAGGTGATGGTACTCTGTTAGTTTGGTCCATAACCTGTGATGGGAAGTGCCTCAAAGAGGGAGAAAATACGTTTTTTATTACGTCGCCATGGTAACTCAAAATGGCGGGTGGTCTTGGCCCATTGAAAAGCATTGAATATTTGACACCTCCTAACATGGAGATGCTTTATCCGACATGGCCAAAATATGTTGTGGAGCTTTCACTCTACAGTAAGAACAGACTCTGTGAAGCAGAAGTTGGTGAGACCTTCCTAGAGCTACTTCCTGTTAGCAACATGCTAACCATTAGCCGCTAACATGGTTGTGTTCAGTATCACCGGGGGATTGTACTCTGTCAGTTTGGTTCAAATCCTGTACTGGGATGTGCTTCAAATAGGGAGAAAATACGTTTTTTATAACGTTGCCATGGTAACTCAAAATGGCGGGTGGTACAAAAAAATACTTCATAGGATCAGCACACATGTTTTGTTATACATACTGTGGGGATTATAATATAAAACTCTAAGTGTGCCACACCGGGATTCGATCCCATGACCTCTTGCATGCAAAGCCTGCACTTTCCATCTGAGCTATACTGTAGCGCCATATATGGGCATGCAGTATTGACCATAAGGGGTTTGATCCCCCATTGAAAAGCATTGGATGTTTGACACCTCATAGCTTGGAGATGCTTTATGCGACGTAGCACAAATTTCTTGTGGAGCTTTCTCTCTAGAGTAAGAACAGACTCTGTGAAGCAGAAGTTGGTGGGACCTTCCTAGAGCTACTTCCGGTTAGCAACATGCTAACAGTTAGCCGCTAACAGGGTTGTGTTCAGTATCACCAGGTGAGTGTACTCTGTCAGTTTGGTCCAAATCCTGTACTGGGAAGTGCCTCAAAAAGGGTGCCAATACTTAATGTCACCAAAGGTCACCAAAGCTCATGAGTCAGATTGGCCTCCTTTAGCAACTCAGCCTCACCACATCTGGGCCCAGAACTCAACATTTGACCAAAATGGTCAGTAACGCCATTTCCCACATGTGGGTGGTGCTGTATTGGCCAATTATGTGGTGTCTGGGCATCATGCCAGATCCTGTTGGAAGCAAAGGCCCAATACGCTTATTCGCCGTGACGTCACAAATCTGTCACGTGACTAACTGGTTGGCAGAAAAACAAGAAATGGCCGCCTGCGGTGATAACAACTAAGGTTATTAGTCATGGTTGTTTCGTGCTGCGTGATCGGCTGTACTAATAGATACAACAAACACAATCATAAAAGTTTTTACCGGTTTCCCAAGAAACCAGATCAAAGAAGAAAGCTCTGGATCGCGGCGATAAAGCGGAGAACATTGAATGGTCAACCGTGGGAGCCGGCAGATCATGACCGAGTTTGTCATCTGCATTTTGTGACAGGTAAGGTTTTTTTCTTTTAAGATGTGTCTTAAACATATCTGTAACGTATCATTGCTTTAAAAATAACTATAAAGACCACACTGAATATGAGTACATGTAGCTCTATGACTATGAATGGGATTGAAGGGTTGGTTTATTAATTTAGTTAGATTAAGCATACGAGATTTATTTTTCTGGTAAAATCATCAAATTATCCCTGACAGTACGTTTTTTTTTTTTTTGTTTTTTTTTTTTCTGTCTGAGCCCCCTTTCTCATCAGTGACTATGCCACTAAATTATATTAATGCAATTAATGATGACTGGTTTTGTGCCAATGTAAAATGTCAATTCAACATTTTAGGTGCCAAGAGCAATGACTTGTCAAATCCAGACTATGTGCCCTCCATCAACTTGGGCTATAATGAGGCAAGGAGACAGACAGATAGTGGACAAAGACAGTCCAGATTTCTAAGGGCAGAAAAGCGAGAAATCAGAAAGCAGCATGTGGAGGCAGCATCAGTTCTTTTAGACCTGGCCAGGCAGGAAAAGAGAGCAGCTTCCCCAGAAAAAGACTTTTCAGGTTGTCACAGTTAATAATTTCTTTTCTTCCTTGATTCTTTAAAATTAGAATATTTGTATTCAGTACTTTACAAAAGTGTGATCTTTGATGTGATATTATGATTCTCATGTAACATTATTTATTTATTTATTTATTACAGAGCCGTCCACATCAATTCATGATTCTTGTGTGCAGAAAATTTGTGACCTCCGGAAAGAAACTCAGCAGCTCTATGCAGAGTTAGGACGACTTCAAGAGGAAAATTTGCGTTTGTCAACCTTATTAAACAAGCAACATTTAGAACAACAAGTGATAGAAAGTGATAGAAAGCTGCAATTTCACACTGGCATTCCATCCGTGGCAATATTCTTGTGGCTGCTTTCATTTGTGGAATGTGTGTTACCTACAAGCAGAGTCATGTCATCTAAGAGTGTTCTATTGTGTGTTCTTATGAAGCTAAGGTTAAATCTGCAGCATCAGGATCTAGCCTATCGGTTTAATGTTTCGCTGACCACAATTTCTGACATTCTTAATCAAGGACTTCCAAGACTTGCTAGAAAACTTTGTTTCCTTATTCAGTGGCCAGAGAGAGAGTACCTGATAGCAAATATGCCACACATATTCAAGGTCTCATACCCAAGGTGTTCCAGCATCATTGACTGTTTTGAAGTCTTTATTCAGAGACCTGGTAAGCTAACAGCTAGAGCACAGACATGGTCTAACTATAAACATAATAACACCATAAAGTTTTTGGTTTCCATAACACCAACAGGGGCCATTTCTTTTGTATCAAAAGCATTTGGTGGGAGAACATCAGACAAAGTGATCACACTCAGAAGTGGATTTCTGGACAACATTCAGTATGGTGACCAGGTTTTGGCAGATCGGGGGTTTTTAATTTCAGAAGATTTGGCCAACCGTGGTGCAACACTTGTTATACCTTCATTTACCAAGGGAAAGGCCCAATTATCTGCTAAAGAGGTTGAACTGTCTCGCAGGATTGCTCATGTGCGCATTCATGTTGAGAGAGCTATAGAGAGACTAAAGAACTTTAACATCTTGAGTTCGAATATGACAATGCACATGGTCCCACATGCCGACAGTGTAGTTACCATTTGTTCTGCGCTCTGCAACCTGCAACCTAAACTAGTTATGTAAATAAGAAAATTCTCTCACTCAAGAAGTGACGTTTGTTTGAAATTATTTTATTTTAACTATTTTCTGTGTGTAAAATTTTTAAACTGAATTTAAAATGGTATTTTTTCCTTTACATGTATTTTAAGTTTTCTTTTCCATTCAATATAAGTGTACAACTGGAATTAAAAACAAAATTTAACAATAAAAACAACTTATTTTAAATATTCATGTATTCAATTTATTTACAAAGTGAATAAAAATGCAAGTAATTCAAAATGCCCTTCAATTCTGGTATTTGAACTAAAGATCCAGTTTGCAATAGATTCATGCTGTTCTCAGTGACTCATCATGGTTCACAACTTGCACAAAACCACTGACCACGGGGTTTTCGTCGAATGTCCACACATTTATAGTGGAACCATTCGTACGGACATAACTCACCATCACATTTAATCATTCGTCCATATTCAGGTTCATTACAAATGCACCAGTTTTTTTTTTCATTAATATCCAGTTCTTGGTTGACAACAGGTTCATTTTCTAACTGACGAGTTATAAGTTCATGGACAACATGGTCTTTGATAAACTTCTCACATTTGTTTATGAGGTTTTCACAGAACTTTTCATCAAGTGTAATGCGAATAATACACATGCTTGCTGGCTCACTCTTAGTGAATACTACAAAGTCACAATACTGACTCTTTGTTAAAAACATCTGCATTTGAACTTGGGTGTAGTATCTATGGTTTTCCTTAAGATGTAGAGTAGCATCAAGGCAAAAATCCTTATCTATGATGGCTGCTTCCTTGACAGCAACATCCCTATGTTTAAAGGGACACTTGATTTCTAAAGTTCCATTGCCACAACAATCACAGTTCACAGCTCCATCAGGGCTGGCTCCGAGGAATGGATGGTTTGGGTCAATCACAAACCCTGATAACCTACAGGTGAAATTTATATGTCCTGCTTTCTGGTGAAGACTGTAGGCTTGTCTGCATTCATCTTCTGTCTCAGTTCCCCACTTGACAGCAGCACTTTTGGAGAGGTCATACACCTTGTATCCTACTATTCTCTTTACAAGAGTGTCAGGATTGGTTGTTGGTTGTCTAACGAGAACATCATGGGCTTTGGAAGCAGTAATCCTCCCTGTCCGGTGTTGGTACCACAGTGGACTGATAGACTGGTTCCTTGTCGCATATTCCAAGTTGCTGGCTTGTGCAGAGGACACCGAATAGTTCTTTAACACTTCAGCACAAAGTTCTGTTATCGAATCTTCTTGAAATTCTTGTTGTAGCGTTGAAAGAAGTTGAGGGTATTTTGTCTCTCTCCCCACAAGATCAGCGTTTGCAATTGGTGACAACACGTTAACAGAGGTGAAGAAAGCTGCATTGGGTGCAATGGAATAAAGGCTATCCAGAACACTTTGTGGAGGAAGTTGGGCTGTACCATGTGCATGAACAGAATCTATTTCCTTAGTACGTCTTCCTTTAATTTCACTGAATATTCCAGAGATGGTGGCTGGGGTTACCTAGAAAAAAATATAAATGTAATAATATTAAACACAATTTCTTAAAATATATTTGTAAAATATGTCTTATTAATAACTGTTAGTTCAGACAGTAGGAATTAAATGGCATTAACAAGGAAAAATTATTATGAATACAAAGTAAAGAAGAATCAATAAACTTAAACAGTTATAATTTATATATATATATATATATATATATATATATATATATATATATATATATATATATATATATATATTACAATTTGCTTACCTCTTTTCGAAAAGAGCTATTCCACTGACAGGCTTTACTTGTGGAGCTTGATTGGGTCAGTCCCATCTTTACAGCCATCTCCACTTTGAACAAAAGTGCCGCCACATGGCTGCATACTTCTCCAAGCCTGAAATGATTCGTTATTGCTGATCAATAGGAAATTGTGATTAAAAAAAAGTGATCATAATTTCACAGTAGATATTAAAATATTTACCCAGCCATGCATGTACAATGTGCACAGTAGACAGTTCCACTAGATTTCTCTAAATAAACCCATGGTTCATGTGGTTTGTCTCGTATTCTCTGGGATGGAGTAACCTTGGTCTTCAGAGCAATGTAGGGGCAGCTTGGATCAATTTGGTGTGACAATACCTCCTGTACATGTCCACTTAAAACATACCTACAAATAAATTAATAGTGAATAATTTTAAGAATCAATCATTATTTAATAATGCTCTTTACACAGTAATTTATAAAACCTCTAAGTTTCTTTACATATGACATACAATACAAAGAGAGAGCGACAAACTATCACTATGTATCACGTGATCTTTGTTTACAGAGAACGTCACCTTTACACGTAAGTAAAACGTTAATATAACATTTTTCTCAACAAAATTAAAAATTGTAAACAAAAATAAAGCTGTATTATTGCTTACTTGTATGCTTCCAACGATTTGTAGGCTTTCATCGATTCTTTGGTGAAAATGGATGGCGTATCGATCAGATATAGGTAAATGTCGCCAAACGTTAGGTCCGGCCACTCGTCGGGATTTTTGCTCCATTGTTCTGTTAAACTATATGGATCGGGCAAGGAACACGTACCAGCGTTGTACAATAACTTTATCTTATATCTCTCTTTCGCATCTGAAGGGAGGGAGTTCGCATACGCGGAGAAAGGCATAAGATATCCGCTCGAGTTCGTCCTGTTTACACTATCCGCCATGTTTTGCCAACCAGTCAGCGCAAAGGCTTCGCGAATAACCCTATAGGAAAGCATGTGAAATCCAAAATGGGACAGAAAAGTGACACATGGCTGAAAGTCACTTGAAAATTTAAAAATGTTAAGAGGAAGTGACTGTGCGAATTTCAGATTCCTACATTAATCACAGCCGCTGCAGCGGGCGTCGAAAGTTGCCATTGTATCCCAATGGAGCTTCTCCCTCTGGCCCTCAGAGTTCCGTCGTCATGGAAACTCACTCACACCTCTGCTGCAGGCCAGTCTACCGAAGTGCAGAGACTTTGCTCACAATAAGTCCCATTGGATTATAATGGAGAACTTTGCCCCGAACAACGCTCCATATCTCCTGATCCGTAAATGGTAGAGACGTCATTTTTTCTGCGTTTATTTCGTAACGGATAGGGGAAGAAGACAGGCTATCGGTTTTTGCTGGAAAAAGTTTAATAAAGGCGTGAAAAATTATGATATAAAGGTGATTTTTATGGATTTTCAGAAATCCTCTAAAAACGTTCCCGAACAAATCGCTGTAGCTGAAAAAGTATAAGAGATATCAAAATAATTCTTTCACTATGAGTATCAGCAGGCTTTTGAGGACTATGGTGCCCATTTTCATGTTTGTACAAAAATCGGTGTAGGCACAGCGACGATGTAAAAAAGTGGATGATGTGGGAAAATGCAGCTGAAAAGCGTTTTCAGGGATTTGCACATTCGCTACTCCCGAACAAATTGTTCCTGCGGTAAAACCGTAACAGTTATCCAAACAATTCCTTTTTTATGAGTGCCAGAAGGGTCGGGACATTCATGTGTGAAAGTCTCATGCTTGTACATGAAACGGTTTAGGAGTAGCGACGATGCGAAAACATGTGATGTTTTTGATTTTCAGACGTCATTTTTCAAAACCGCTCCATAGGAAATGAATGGGGAGGATTTCGGGTTTGTATCGCTCTGAGGTGATTTGCGAAAAATCTATAAATGCTACACCAATGAGGGTTACATTTCCTGAATCCAGACAAAAATACCTACGTTTTGATGTATAATTTGTCTACGTAGAGTGAAAATTGAGCGAGTAGGCTGAAGTTGTTCGGAGTTTTGAAATCTTTGAAAACGCTAGAGTGGCCCACTCTAGCGGTTGGAGAATTCCGTCATTGACTTTCATTATAAACGATGATTTCGCTGATTTTCGGACATGATCTTTGAGGAGTAACTGTGAAGAGACGATAAAAGATATCCCCATCCCGTTTTCACTTCTGAGTGGTTCAAAGATATATCTACAAACTGGAAGTTAAACGGTGTTCGTAGGTGAAAGCATGGCGACACAGTACAGCTTTGAAAATGGCCATTTGGAGGCTTTTTTGAGGCTTTCTTTCTACCCGACTCCATTCATTCCTATGGGGTTTTTGGGGGGTGGTTTTTCGCTAATTGCGTTGCCATGGTAACTCGAAACCCCAATAAAAGTAATAGCACACATCTCGAGACCGAGCCGGACGTTTTGATGTATATATTGTGGGGGTGCACGCTACGGTTCGGGCCGCATTAATCGTGAAGGAAGAAAAATAAAGAATATTAATAAAGAGTCCGTTTAGAGGTGAATAGTAGTAGGTGCCTCCATGCATTTGCATGGGAGGCAGTGCTGTGCTTCGCACAGCACTGCCTCCTCATTGCAAATGCTTGGCAGGCACCTAACTAGAAAATTTCTGAAGAAATTTAGCAAGGCGCCTGCCTCGTGGTGCGTACCGTACCGTCAAAAATACTAACAGGAAGTAACACTGCGAATTTCAGCTTCCTACGGTCTTCACAGCCCCCGCAGCGGCCGTCGAAAGGTGCCATGTTAAGTCTATGGACCTCCTAGGAGCCTTTGGCTAGCAGGGTTGCCATGGAGACTCCCTCACAGCATTTTCCCTCTCTTTGTTTGTAAAGGCAGAACAACCCCGGCTAAGCAGATGTTGGTAGGACCTTCCTAGAGCTACTCCCGGTTAGCAACATGCTAACCATTAGCTGCTAACACGGTTGTGTTCATTATCACTGGCTGATGGTACTCTGTTAGTTTGGTCCTAATCCTGTACTGAGAAGTGCCTAAAAAGAGAGAAAATTGTAAAATTCACCAAAGGTCATTTTCCCATTAATTCCTATGGGAGTTTTTGGCTTCAGTTTCTGGGGTACTACGTTTCCATGGTTACTGCCAGTGACAACAGAAGTAATAGCACACCTCGTGAGACCCAGCTGCACGTTTTGATGTATAGATTGTGGGGGTGGACGCTTCAGTTCGGGCCGCATTAATTTGCGAAGGTGGAAGTAAGTGCATAGTATATTTAACACTAGAAAATTTCTGAAGAAATTTAACAAGGCGCCTGCCTCGTGGTGCGTACCGTACAGTTGAAAATACTAACGGGAAGTAACACTGCGAATTTCAGCTTCCTACGGTCTTCACAGCCCCCGCAACGGCCGTCCAAAGGTGCCATGTTAAGTCAATGGACCTCCTAGGAGCCTCTGGCTAGCAGCGTTGTCATGGAGACTCCCTCACAGCTGTAGCCCTCTGTCTTAATTATCATTACCTTTATCATGTAAGGTACTGAGGTGAATGTGTGATTTCAGTGTCTTTGGAGCATTTCTGCAGCATGTAGCAGAGGCAAAGAGGGGTCAAAAATGGATGTTTGACACCTCATAAAATAGACATGCTTTATCTGACATGGCCCAAATTTGTTGTAGAGCTTCCTCTCTAAAGGAAGTACAGACTCTGTGAAGCAAAAGTTTGTGCGAGCTTCCTAGAGCTACTTCCGGTTAGCAACATGCTAACCGTTAGCCGCTAACAAGGTTGTGTTCAGGATGACCAGGTGATGGTACTCTGTTAGTTTGGTCCATAACCTGTGCTGGGAAGTGCCTCAAAGAGGGAGAAAATACGTTGTTTATTACGTCGCCATGGTAACTCAAAATGGCGGGTGGTCTTGGCCCATTGAAAAGCATTGAATATTTGACACCTCCTAACATGGAGATGCTTTATCCGACATGGCCAAAATTTGTTGTGGAGCTTTCACTCTACAGTAAGAACAGACTCTGTGAAGCAGAAGTTGGTGAGACCTTCCTAGAGCTACTTCCTGTTAGCAACATGCTAACCGTTAGCCGCTAACATGGTTGTGTTCAGTATCACCGGGGGATTGTACTCTGTCAGTTTGGTCCAAATCCTGTACTGGGATGTGCTTCAAATAGGGAGAAAATACGTTTTTTATAACGTTGCCATGGTAACTCAAAATGGCGGGTGGTACAAAAAAATACTTCATAGGATCAGCACACATGTTTTGTTATACATACTGTGGGGATTATAATATAAAACTCTAAGTGTCCCACACCGGGATTCGATCCCATGACCTCTTGCATGCAAAGCCTGCACTTTCCATCCGAGCTATACTGTAGCGCCATATATGGGCACGCAGTATTGGGACTATAAGGGGTTTGATACCCCATTGAAAAGCATTGGATGTTTGACACCTCATAGCTTGGAGATGCTTTATGCGACGTAGCCCAAATTTCTTGTGGAGCTTTCTCTCTAGAGTAAGAACAGACTCTGTGAAGCAGAAGTTGGTGAGACCTTCCTAGAGCTACTTCCGGTTAGCAACATGCTAACAGTTAGCAGCTAACAAGGTTGTGTTCAGGATGACCAGGTGATGGTACTCTGTTAGTTTGGTCCATAACCTGTGCTGGGAAGTCCCTCAAAAAGGGAGAAAATACGTTGTTTATTACGTCGCCATGGTAACTCAAAATGGCGGGTGGTCTTGGCCCATTGAAAAGCATTGAATATTTGACACCTCCTAACATGGAGATGCTTTATCCGACATGGCCAAAATTTGTTGTGGAGCTTTCTCTCTACAGTAAGAACAGACTGTGTGAAGCAGAAGTTGGTGAGACCTTCCTAGAGCTACTTCCGGTTAGCAACATGCTAACAGTTAGCCGCTAACAGGGTTGTGTTCAGTATCACCAGGTGAGTGTACTCTGTCAGTTTGGTCCAAATCCTGTACTGGAAAGTGCCTCAAATAGGGTGCCAATACTTAATGTCACCAAAAGTCACCAAAGGTCATGAGTCAGATTGGCCTCCTTTAGCAACTCAGCCTCACCACATCTGGGCCCAGAACTCAACATTTGACCAAAATGGTCAGTAGCGCCATTTCCCACATGTGGGTGGTGCTGTATTGGCCAATTATGTCGTGTCTGGGCATCATGCCAGATCCTGTTAGAAGCAAAGGCCCAATAGGAAAGCATGTGAAATCCAAAATGGGACAGAAAAGTGACACATGGCTGAAAGTCACTTGAAAATTTAAAAATGTTAAGAGGAAGTGACTGTGCGAATTTCAGATTCCTACATTAATCACAGCCGCTGCAGCGGGCGTCGAAAGTTGCCATTGTATCCCAATGGAGCTTCTCCCTCTGGCCCTCAGAGTTCCGTCGTCATGGAAACTCACTCACACCTCTGCTGCAGGCTTGAAAATTTAAAAATGTTAAGAGGAAGTGACTGTGCGAATTTCAGATTCCTACATTAATCACAGCCGCTGCAGCGGGCGTCGAAAGTTGCCATTGTATCCCAATGGAGCTTCTCCCCCTGGCCCTCAGAGTTCTGTCGTCATGGAAACTCACTCACACCTGCAGCGGGCCAGTCTACCGAAGTGCAGAGACTTTGCTCACAATAAGTCCCATTGGATTATAATGGAGAACTTTGCCCCGAACAACGCTCCATATCTCCTGATCCGTAAATGGTAGAGACGTAATTTTTTCTGCGTTTATTTCGTAACGGATAGGGGAAGAAGACAGGCTATCGGTTTTTGCTGGAAAAAGTTTAATAAAGGCGTGAAAAATTATGATATAAAGGTGATTTTTATGGATTTTTTGAAATCCTCTAAAAAAGGTCCCGAACAAATCGCTGTAGCTGAAAAAGTATAAGAGATATCAAAATAATTCTTTCACTATGAGTATCAGCAGGCTTTTGAGGACCATGGTGCTCATTTTCATGTTTGTACAAAAATCGGTGTAGGCACAGCGACGATGTAAAAAAGTGGATGATGTGGGAAAATGCAGCTGAAAAGCGTTTTCAGGAATTTGCACATTCGCTACTCCCGAACAAATTGTTCCTGCGGTAAAACCGTAACAGTTATCCAAACAATTCCTTTTTTATGAGTGCCAGAAGGGTCGGGACATTCATGTGTGAAAGTCTCATGCTTGTACATGAAACGGTTTAGGAGTAGCGACGATGCGAAAACATGTGATGTTTTGGATTTTCAGACGTCATTTTTCAAAACCTCTCCATAGGAAATGAATGGGGAGGATTTCGGGTTTGTGTCGGTCTGAGGTGATTTGCGAAAAATCTATAAATGCTACACCAATGAGGGTTACATTTCCTGAATCCAGACAAAAATACCTACGTTTTGATGTATAATTTGTCTACATAGAGTGAAAATTGAGCGAGTAGGCGGAAGTTGTTCGGAGTTTTGAAATCTTTGAAAACGCTAGAGTGGCCCACTCTAGCGGTTGGAGAATTCCGTCATTGACTTTCATTATAAACGATGATTTTGCTGATTTTCGGACATGAAGCTTTGAGGAGTAACTGTGAAGAGACGATAAAAGATATCCACATCCCGTTTTCACTTCTGAGTAGTTCACAGATATGTCTACAAACTGGAAGTTAAACGGTGTTCGTAGGTGAAAGCATGACGATACAGTACAGCTTTGAAAATGGCAATTTGGAGGCTTTTTTGGGGCTTTTTTTCTCCCCGACTCCATTGATTACTATGGGTTTTTTCGGGGGTGGTTTTTCGCTAATTGCGTTGCCATGGTAACTCGAAACCCCGATAAAAGTAATAGCACACTATTCCCGACCGAGCCGGACGTTTTGATGTATATATTGTGGGGGTGCACGCTACGGTTCGGGCCGCATTAATCGTCAAACAATTAAGAATATTAATAATAATAAATAAACCGTTTAGAGGTGAATAGTAGTAGGTGCCTCCATGCATTTGCATGGGAGGCAGTGCTGTGCTTCGCACAGCACTGCCTCCTCATTGCAAATGCTTGGCAGGCACCTAATAATATTAATAAAGAAGTCCGTTTAGAGGTGAATAGTAATAGGTGCCTCCATGCATTTGCATGGGAGGCAGTGCTGTGCTTCGCACAGCACTGCCTCCTCATTGCAAATGCCATGGCAGGCGCCTAACTAGAAAATTTCTGAAGAAATTTAGCAAGGCGCCTGCCTCGTGGTGCGTACCGTACCGTCAAAAATACTAACGGGAAGTAACACCGCGAATTTCAGCTTCCTACGGTCTTCACAGCCCCCGCAGCGGCCGTCAAAAGGTGCCATGTTAAGTCAATGGACCTCCTAGGAGCCTCTGGTTAGCAGCGTTGTCATGGAGACTCCCTCACAGCTGTAGCCCTCTGTCTTAATTATCATTACCTTTATCATGTGAGGTACTGAGGTGAATGTGTGATTTCAGTGTCTTTGGAGCATTTCTGCAGCATGTAACAGAGGCAAAGAGGGGTCAAAAATGGATGTTTGACACCTCATAAAATAGACATGCTTTATCTGACATGGCCCAAATTTGTTGTGGAGCTTTCTCTCTACAGTAAGAACAGACTCTGTGAAGCAGAAGTTAGTGAGACCTTCCTAGAGCTACTTCCTGTTAGCAACATGCTAACCGTTAGCCGCTAACAAGGTTGTGTTCAGGATGACCAGGTGATGGTACTCTGTTAGTTTGGTCCATAACCTGTGCTGGGAAGTGCCTCAAAGAGGGAGAAAATACGTTGTTTATTACGTCGCCATGGTAACTCAAAATGGCGGGTGGTCTTGGCCCATTGAAAAGCATTGAATATTTGACACCTCCTAACATGGAGATGCTTTATCCGACATGGCCAAAATTTGTTGTGGAGCTTTCTCTCTACAGTAAGAACAGACTCTGTGAGGCAGAAGTTGGTGAGACCTTCCTAGAGCTACTTCCTGTTAGCAACATGCTAACCGTTAGCCGCTAACATGGTTGTGTTCAGTATCACCGGGGGATTGTACTCTGTCAGTTTGGTCCAAATCCTGTACTGGGATGTGCTTCAAATAGGGAGAAAATACGTTTTTTATAACGTTGCCATGGTAACTCAAAATGGCGGGTGGTACAAAAAAATACTGCATAGGATCAGCACACATGTTTTGTTATACATATTGTGGGGATTATAACATAAAACTCTAAGTGTCCCACACCGGGATTCGATTCCATGACCTCTTGCATGCAAAGCCTGCACTTTCCATCTGAGCTATACTGTAGCGCCATATATGGGCATGCAGTATTGGGACCATAAGGGGTTTGATCCCCCATTGAAAAGCATTGGATGTTTGACACCTCATAGCTTGGAGATGCTTTATGCGACGTAGCCCAAATTTCTTGTGGAGCTTTCTCTCTAGAGTAAGAACAGACTCTGTGAAGCAGAAGTTGGTGAGACCTTCCTAGAGCTACTTCCGGTTAGCAACATGCTAACAGTTAGCCGCTAACAGGTTTGTGTTGAGTATCACCAGGTGAGTGTACTCTGTCAGTTTGGTCCAAATCCTGTACTGGGAAGTGCCTCAAAAAGGGTGCCAATACTTAATGTCACCAAAGGTCACCAAAGGTCATGAGTCAGATTGGCCTCCTTTAGCAACTCAGCCTCACCACATCTGGGCCCAGAACTCAACATTTGACCAAAATGGTCAGTAGCGCCATTTCCCACATGTGGGTGGTGCTGTATTGGCCAATTATGTCGTGTCTGGGCATCATGCCAGATCCTGTTAGAAGCAAAGGCCCAATAGGAAAGCATGTGAAATCCAAAATGGGACAGAAAAGTGACACATGGCTGAAAGTCACTTGAAAATTTTAAAATGTTAAGAGGAAGTGACTGTGCGAATTTCAGATTCCTACATTAATCACAGCCGCTGCAGCGGGCGTCGAAAGTTGCCATTGTATCCCAATGGAGCTTCTCCCCCTGGCCCTCAGAGTTCCGTCGTCATGGAAACTCACTCACACCTCTGCTGCAGGCCAGTCTACCGAAGTGCAGAGACTTTGCTCACAATAAGCCCCATTGGATTATAATGGAGAACTTTGCCCCGAACAACGCTCCATATCTCCTGATCCGTAAATGGTAGAGACGTAATTTTTTCTGCGTTTATTTCGTAACGGATAGGGGAAGAAGACAGGCTATCGGTTTTTGCTGGAAAAAGTTTAATAAAGGCGTGAAAAATTATGATATAAAGGTGATTTTTATGGATTTTTAGAAATCCTCTAAAAACGGTCCCGAACAAATCGCTGTAGCTGAAAAAGTATAAGAGATATCAAAATAATTCTTTCACTATGAGTATCAGCAGGCTTTTGAGGACTATGGTGCCCATTTTCATGTTTGTACAAAAATCGGTGTAGGCACAGCGACGATGTAAAAAAGTGGATGATGTGGGAAAATGCAGCTGAAAAGCGTTTTCAGGAATTTGCACATTCGCTACTCCCGAACAAATTGTTCCTGCGGCAAAACCGTAACAGTTATCCAAACAATTCCTTTTTTATGAGTGCCAGAAGGGTCGGGACATTCATGTGTGAAAGTCTCATGCTTGTACATGAAACGGTTTAGGAGTAGCGACGATGCGAAAACATGTGACGTTTTGGATTTTCAGACGTCATTTTTCAAAAGCGCTCCATAGGAAATGAATGGGGAGGATTTCGGGTTTGTGTCGGTCTGAGGTGATTTGCGAAAAATCTATAAATGCTACACCAATGAGGGTTACATTTCCTGAATCCAGACAAAAATACCTACGTTTTGATGTATAATTTGTCTACGTAGAGTGAAAATTGAGCGAGTAGGCTGAAGTTGTTCGGAGTTTTGAAATCTTTGAAAACGCTAGAGTGGCCCACTCTAGCGGTTGGAGAATTCCGTCATTGACTTTCATTATAAACGATGATTTCGCTGATTTTTGGACATGAGCTTTGAGGAGTAACTGTGAAGAGACGATAAAAGATATCCCGCTCCCGTTTTCACTTCTGAGTAGTTCACAGATATGTCTACAAACTGGAAGTTAAACGGTGTTCGTAGGTGAAAGCATGACGATACAGCACAGCGTTGAAAATGGCCATTTGGAGGCTTTTTTGAGGTTTTCTTTCTACCCGACTCCATTCATTCCTATGGGATTTTTGGGGGTGGTTTTTCGCTAATTGCGTTGCCATGGTAACTCGAAACCCCAACAGAAGTAATAGCACACATCTCGAGACCGAGCCGGACGTTTTGATGTATATATTGTGGGGGTGCACGCTACGGTTCGGGCCGCATTAATCGTGAAGGAAGAAAAATAAAGAATATTAATAATATTAATAATAAAGAAGTCCGTTTAGAGGTGAATAGTAGTAGGTGCCTCCATGCATTTGCATGGGAGGCAGTGCTGTGCTTCGCACAGCACTGCCTCCTCATTGCAAATGCTTGGCAGGCACCTAACTAGAAAATTTCTGAAGAAATTTAGCAAGGCGCCTGCCTCGTGGTGCGTACCGTACCGTCAAAAATACTAACGGGAAGTAACACCGCGAATTTCAGCTTCCTACGGTCTTCACAGCCCCCGCAGCGGCCGTCAAAAGGTGCCATGTTAAGTCAATGGACCTCCTAGGAGCCTCTGGTTAGCAGCGTTGTCATGGAGACTCCCTCACAGCTGTAGCCCTCTGTCTTAATTATCATTACCTTTATCATGTGAGGTACTGAGGTGAATGTGTGATTTCAGTGTCTTTGGAGCATTTCTGCAGCATGTAACAGAGGCAAAGAGGGGTCAAAAATGGATGTTTGACACCTCATAAAATAGACATGCTTTATCTGACATGGCCCAAATTTGTTGTGGAGCTTTCTCTCTACAGTAAGAACAGACTCTGTGAAGCAGAAGTTAGTGAGACCTTCCTAGAGCTACTTCCTGTTAGCAACATGCTAACCGTTAGCCGCTAACAAGGTTGTGTTCAGGATGACCAGGTGATGGTACTCTGTTAGTTTGGTCCATAACCTGTGCTGGGAAGTGCCTCAAAGAGGGAGAAAATACGTTGTTTATTACGTCGCCATGGTAACTCAAAATGGCGGGTGGTCTTGGCCCATTGAAAAGCATTGAATATTTGACACCTCCTAACATGGAGATGCTTTATCCGACATGGCCAAAATTTGTTGTGGAGCTTTCTCTCTACAGTAAGAACAGACTCTGTGAGGCAGAAGTTGGTGAGACCTTCCTAGAGCTACTTCCTGTTAGCAACATGCTAACCGTTAGCCGCTAACATGGTTGTGTTCAGTATCACCGGGGGATTGTACTCTGTCAGTTTGGTCCAAATCCTGTACTGGGATGTGCTTCAAATAGGGAGAAAATACGTTTTTTATAACGTTGCCATGGTAACTCAAAATGGCGGGTGGTACAAAAAAATACTGCATAGGATCAGCACACATGTTTTGTTATACATATTGTGGGGATTATAACATAAAACTCTAAGTGTCCCACACCGGGATTCGATTCCATGACCTCTTGCATGCAAAGCCTGCACTTTCCATCTGAGCTATACTGTAGCGCCATATATGGGCATGCAGTATTGGGACCATAAGGGGTTTGATCCCCCATTGAAAAGCATTGGATGTTTGACACCTCATAGCTTGGAGATGCTTTATGCGACGTAGCCCAAATTTCTTGTGGAGCTTTCTCTCTAGAGTAAGAACAGACTCTGTGAAGCAGAAGTTGGTGAGACCTTCCTAGAGCTACTTCCGGTTAGCAACATGCTAACAGTTAGCCGCTAACAGGTTTGTGTTGAGTATCACCAGGTGAGTGTACTCTGTCAGTTTGGTCCAAATCCTGTACTGGGAAGTGCCTCAAAAAGGGTGCCAATACTTAATGTCACCAAAGGTCACCAAAGGTCATGAGTCAGATTGGCCTCCTTTAGCAACTCAGCCTCACCACATCTGGGCCCAGAACTCAACATTTGACCAAAATGGTCAGTAGCGCCATTTCCCACATGTGGGTGGTGCTGTATTGGCCAATTATGTCGTGTCTGGGCATCATGCCAGATCCTGTTAGAAGCAAAGGCCCAATAGGAAAGCATGTGAAATCCAAAATGGGACAGAAAAGTGACACATGGCTGAAAGTCACTTGAAAATTTTAAAATGTTAAGAGGAAGTGACTGTGCGAATTTCAGATTCCTACATTAATCACAGCCGCTGCAGCGGGCGTCGAAAGTTGCCATTGTATCCCAATGGAGCTTCTCCCCCTGGCCCTCAGAGTTCCGTCGTCATGGAAACTCACTCACACCTCTGCTGCAGGCCAGTCTACCGAAGTGCAGAGACTTTGCTCACAATAAGCCCCATTGGATTATAATGGAGAACTTTGCCCCGAACAACGCTCCATATCTCCTGATCCGTAAATGGTAGAGACGTAATTTTTTCTGCGTTTATTTCGTAACGGATAGGGGAAGAAGACAGGCTATCGGTTTTTGCTGGAAAAAGTTTAATAAAGGCGTGAAAAATTATGATATAAAGGTGATTTTTATGGATTTTTAGAAATCCTCTAAAAACGGTCCCGAACAAATCGCTGTAGCTGAAAAAGTATAAGAGATATCAAAATAATTCTTTCACTATGAGTATCAGCAGGCTTTTGAGGACTATGGTGCCCATTTTCATGTTTGTACAAAAATCGGTGTAGGCACAGCGACGATGTAAAAAAGTGGATGATGTGGGAAAATGCAGCTGAAAAGCGTTTTCAGGAATTTGCACATTCGCTACTCCCGAACAAATTGTTCCTGCGGCAAAACCGTAACAGTTATCCAAACAATTCCTTTTTTATGAGTGCCAGAAGGGTCGGGACATTCATGTGTGAAAGTCTCATGCTTGTACATGAAACGGTTTAGGAGTAGCGACGATGCGAAAACATGTGACGTTTTGGATTTTCAGACGTCATTTTTCAAAAGCGCTCCATAGGAAATGAATGGGGAGGATTTCGGGTTTGTGTCGGTCTGAGGTGATTTGCGAAAAATCTATAAATGCTACACCAATGAGGGTTACATTTCCTGAATCCAGACAAAAATACCTACGTTTTGATGTATAATTTGTCTACGTAGAGTGAAAATTGAGCGAGTAGGCTGAAGTTGTTCGGAGTTTTGAAATCTTTGAAAACGCTAGAGTGGCCCACTCTAGCGGTTGGAGAATTCCGTCATTGACTTTCATTATAAACGATGATTTCGCTGATTTTTGGACATGAGCTTTGAGGAGTAACTGTGAAGAGACGATAAAAGATATCCCGCTCCCGTTTTCACTTCTGAGTAGTTCACAGATATGTCTACAAACTGGAAGTTAAACGGTGTTCGTAGGTGAAAGCATGACGATACAGCACAGCGTTGAAAATGGCCATTTGGAGGCTTTTTTGAGGTTTTCTTTCTACCCGACTCCATTCATTCCTATGGGATTTTTGGGGGTGGTTTTTCGCTAATTGCGTTGCCATGGTAACTCGAAACCCCAACAGAAGTAATAGCACACATCTCGAGACCGAGCCGGACGTTTTGATGTATATATTGTGGGGGTGCACGCTACGGTTCGGGCCGCATTAATCGTGAAGGAAGAAAAATAAAGAATATTAATAATATTAATAATAAAGAAGTCCGTTTAGAGGTGAATAGTAGTAGGTGCCTCCATGCATTTGCATGGGAGGCAGTGCTGTGCTTCGCACAGCACTGCCTCCTCATTGCAAATGCTTGGCAGGCACCTAACTAGAAAATTTCTGAAGAAATTTAGCAAGGCGCCTGCCTCGTGGTGCGTACCGTACCGTTGAAAATACTAACGGGAAGTAACACCGCGAATTTCAGCTTCCTACGGTCTTCACAGCCCCCGCAGCGGCCGTCAAAAGGTGCCATGTTAAGTCAATGGACCTCCTAGGAGCCTCTGGCTAGCAGCGTTGTCATGGAGACTCCCTCACAGCTGTAGCCCTCTGTCTTAATTATCATTACCTTTATCATGTGAGGTACTGAGGTGAATGTGTGATTTCAGTGTCTTTGGAGCATTTCTGCAGCATGTAACAGAGGCAAATAGGGGTAAAAAATGGATGTTTGACACCTCATAAAATAGACATGCTTTATCTGACATGGCCCAAATTTGTTGTGGAGCTTTCTCTCTACAGTAAGAACAGACTCTGTGAAGCAGAAGTTAGTGAGACCTTCTTAGAGCTACTTCCTGTTAGCAACATGCTAACCGTTAGCCGCTAAGAAGGTTGTGTTCAGGATGACCAGGTGATGGTACTCTGTTAGTTTGGTCCATACCCTGTGCTGGGAAGTGCCTCAAAGAGGGAGAAAATACGTAGTTTATTACGTCGCCATGGTAACTCAAAATGGCGGGTGGTCTTGGCCCATTGAAAAGCATTGAATATTTGACACCTTCTAACATGGAGATGCATTATCCGACATGGCCAAAATTTGTTGTGGAGCTTTCTCTCTACAGTAAGAACAGACTCTGTGAGGCAGAAGTTAGTGAGACCTTCCTAGAGCTACTTCCTGTTAGCAACATGCTAACCATTAGCCGCTAACATGGTTGTGTTCAATATCACCGGGGGATTGTACTCTGTCAGTTTGGTCCAAATCCTGTACTGGGATGTGCTTCAAATAGGGAGAAAATACGTTTTCTATAACGTTGCCATGGTAACTCAAAATGGCGGGTGGTACAAAAAAATACTTCATAGGATCAGCACACATGTTTTGTTATACATACTGTAAGGATTCTAATATAGAACTCTAAGTGTCCCACACCGGGATTCGATCCCATGACCTCTTGCATGCAAAGTCTGCACTTTCCATCTGAGCTATACTGTAGCGCCATATATGGGCATGCAGTATTGGGACCATAAGGGGTTTGATCCCCCATTGAAAAGCATTGGATGTTTGACACCTCATAGCTTGGAGATGCTTTATGCGACGTAGCCCAAATTTCTTGTGGAGCTTTCTCTCTAGAGTAAGAACAGACTCTGTGAAGCAGAAGTTGGTGAGACCTTCCTAGAGCTACTTCCGGTTAGCAAAATGCTAACCATTAGCCGCTAACATGGTTGTGGTCAGTTTCACTGGGTGATGGTACTCTGTTAGTTTGGTTGAAATCCTGTGTTGAGAAGTGCCTAAAAAGACAGAAAAGCCTAAAATTCACCAAAGGTCATTTTCCCATTCATTCCTATGGGAGTTTTTGGCTTCAGTTTCTGGGGTACTACGTTACCATGGTTACTGCAAGTGACAACAGAAGTAATAGCACACATCGTGAGACCCAGCCGCACGTTTTGATGTATAGATTGTGGGGGTGGACGCTTCCGTTCGGGCCGCATTAATTTGCGAAGGTTGAAGTAAGTGCATAGTATATTTAACACTAGAAAATTTCTGAAGAAATTTAGCAAGGCGCCTGCCTCGTGGTGCGTACCGTACCGTCAAAAATACTAACGGGAAGTAACACCGCGAATTTCAGCTTCCTACGGTCTTCACAGCCCCCGCAACGGCCGTCCAAAGGTGCCATGTTAAGTCAATGGACCTCCTAGGAGCCTCTGGCTAGCAGCGTTGTCATGGAGACTCCCTCACAGCTGTAGCCCTCTGTCTTAATTATCATTACCTTTATCATGTGAGGTACTGAGGTGAATGTGTGATATCAGTGTCTTTGGAGCATTTCTGCAGCATGTAACAGAGGAAAAGAGGGGTCAAAAATGGATGTTTGACACCTCATAAAATAGACAGGCTTTATCTGACATGGCCAAAATTTGTTGTGGAGCTTTCTCTCTACAGTACGAACAGACTCTGTGAAGCAGAAGTTAGTGAGACCTTCCTAGAGCTACTTCCTGTTAGCAACATGCTAACCGTTAGCCGCTAACAAGGTTGTGTTCAGGATGACCGGGTGATGGTACTCTGTTAGTTTGGTCCATAACCTGTGCTGGGAAGTGCCTCAAAGAGGGAGAAAATACGTTGTTTATTACGTCGCCATGGTAACTCAAAATGGCGGGTGGTCTTGGCCCATTGAAAAGCATTGAATATTTGACACCTCCTAATATGGAGATGCTTTATCCGACATGGCCAGAATTTGTTGTGGAGCTTTCTCTCTAAAGTAAGAACAGCCTCTGTGAAGCAGAAGTTGGTGAGACCTTCCTAGAGCTACTTCCTGTTAGCAACATGCTAACCGTTAGCCGCTAACATGGTTGTGTTCAGTATCACCGGGGGATTGTACTCTGTCAGTTTGGTCCAAATCCTGTACTGGGATGTGCTTCAAATAGGGAGAAAATACGTTTTTTATAACGTTGCCATGGTAACTCAAAATGGCGGGTGGTACAAAAAAATACTTCATAGGATCAGCACACATGTTTTGTTATACATACTGTGAGGATTATAATATAAAACTCTAAGTGTCCCACACCGGGATTCGATCCCATGACCTCTTGCATGCAAAGCCTGCACTTTCCATCTGAGCTATACTGTAGCACCATATATGGGCATGCAGTATCGGACCCATAAGGGGTTTGATCCCCAATTGAAAAGCATTGGATGTTTGACACCTCATAGCTTGGAGATGCTTTATGCGACGTAGCCCAAATTTGTTGTGCAGCTTTCTCTCTAGAGTAAGAACAGACTCTGTGAAGCAGAAGTTGGTGAGACCTTCCTAGAGCTACTTCCGGTTAGCAACATGCTAACAGTTAGCCGCTAACAGGGTTGTGCTCAGTATCACCAGGTGAGTGTACTCTGTCAGTTTGGTCCAAATCCTGTACTGGGAAGTGCCTCAAACAGGGTGCCAATACTTAATGTCACCAAAGGTCACCAAAGGTTGTGAGTCAGATTGGCCTCCTTTAGCAACTCAGCCTCACCACATCTGGGCCCAGAACTCAACATTTCACTAAAATGGTCAGTAGCACCATTTCCCACATGTGGGTGGTGCTGTATTGGCCAATTATGTCGTGTCTGGGCATCATGCCAGATCCTGTTGGAAGCAAAGGCCCAATAGGAAAGCATGTGAAATCCAAAATGGGACAGAAAAGTGACACATGGCTGAAAGTCACATGAAAATTTTAAAATGTTAAGAGGAAGTGACTGTGCGAATTTCAGATTCCTACATTAATCACAGCCACTGCAGTGAGCGTCGAAAGTTGCCATTCTATCCCAATGAAGAGTGTCCCTCTGGCCCTCAGAGTTCCGTCGTCATGGAAACTCACTCACACCTGCAGCGGGCCAGTCTACCGAAGTGCAGAGACTTTGCTCACAATAAGTCCCATTGGATTATAATGGAGAACTTTGCCCCGAACAACGCTCCATATCTCCTGATCCGTAAATGGTAGAGACGTAATTTTTTCTGCGTTTATTTCGTAACGGATAGGGGAAGAACACAGGCTATCGGTTTTTGCTGGAAAAAGTTTAATAAAGGCGTGAAAAATTATGATATAAAGGTGATTTTTATGGATTTTTTGAAATCCTCTAAAAAAGGTCCCGAACAAATCGCTGTAGCTGAAAAAGTATAAGAGATATCAAAATAATTCTTTCACTATGAGTATCAGCAGGCTTTTGAGGACTATGGTGCCCATTTTCATGTTTGTACAAAAATCGGTGTAGGCACAGCGACGATGTAAAAAAGTGGATGATGTGGGAAAATGCAGCTGAAAAGCGTTTTCAGGAATTTGCACATTCGCTACTCCCGAACAAATTGTTCCTGCGGTAAAACCGTAACAGTTATCCAAACAATTCCTTTTTTATGAGTGCCAGAAGGGTCGGGACATTCATGTGTGAAAGTCTCATGCTTGTACATGAAACGGTTTAGGAGTAGCGACGATGCGAAAACATGTGATGTTTTGGATTTTCAGACGTCATTTTTCAAAACCGCTCCATAGGAAATGAATGGGGAGGATTTCGGGTTTGTGTCGCTCTGAGGTGATTTGCGAAAAATCTATAAATGCTACACCAATGAGGGTTACATTTCCTGAATCCAGACAAAAATACCTACGTTTTGATGTATAATTTGTCTACGTAGAGTGAAAATTGAGCGAGTAGGCTGAAGTTGTTCTGAGTTTTGAAATCTTTTAAAACGCTAGAGTGGCCCACTCTAGCGGTTGGAGAATTCCGTCATTGACTTTCATTATAAACGAGGATTTCGCTGATTTTTGGACATGAGCTTTGAGGAGTGACTGTGAAGAGACGATAAAAGATATCCCCATCCCGTTTTCACTTCTGAGTAGTTCACAGATATGTCTATAAACTGGAAGTTAAACGGTGTTCGTAGGTGAAAGCATGACGATACAGTACAGCGTTGAAAATGGCCATTTGGAGGCTTTTTTGAGGTTTTCTTTCTACCCGACTCCATTCATTCCTATGGGATTTTTGGGGGTGGTTTTTCGCTAATTGCGTTGCCATGGTAACTCGAAACCCCAACAGAAGTAATAGCACACATCTCGAGACCGAGCCGGACGTTTTGATGTATATATTGTGGGGGTGCACGCTACGGTTCGGGCCGCATTAATCGTGAAGGAAGAAAAATAAAGAATATTAATAATATTAATAAAGAAGTCCGTTTAGAGGTGAATAGTAGTAGGTGCCTCCATGCATTTGCATGGGAGGCAGTGCTGTGCTTCGCACAGCACTGCCTCCTCATTGCAAATGCTTGGCAGGCACCTAACTAGAAAATGTCTGAAGAAATTTAGCAAGGCGCCTGCCTCGTGGTGCGTACCGTAACGTCGAAAATACTAACGGGAAGTAACACTGCGAATTTCAGCTTCCTACGGTCTTCACAGCCCCCGCAACGGCCGTCCAAAGGTGCCATGTTAAGTCAATGGACCTCCTAGGAGCCTCTGGCTAGCAGCGTTGTCATGGAGACTCCCTCACAGCTGTAGCCCTCTCTTTGTCTGCAAAGGCAGATCAAACCTGGCTAAGCAGAAGTTGGTAGGACCTTCCTAAATCTACTTCTGGTTAGCAACATGCTAACCGTTAGCTGCTAGCATGGTTGTGTTCAGTATCATCGGGTGATGTTACTCTGTTAGTTTAGTCCAAATCCTGTACTGAGAAGTGCCTAAAAAGAGAAAAAATGCTAAAAGTCACCATAGGCCATTTTCCCATTCATTCCTATGGGAGTTTTTGGCTTCAGTTTTTGGGGTACTACGTTACCATGGTTACTGCCAGTGACAACAGAAGTAATAGCACACCTCGTGAGAGCCAGCCGCACGTTTTGATATATAGATTGTGGGGGTGGACGCTTCCGTTCGGGCCGCATTAATTTGCGAAGGTTGAAGTAAGTGCATAGTATATTTAACACTAGAAAATTTCTGAAGAAATTTAGCGAGGCGCCTGCCTCGTGCTGCGTACCGTACCGTTGAAAATACTAACGGGAAGTAACACTGCGAATTTCAGCTTCCTACGGTCTTCACAGCCCCCGCAACGGCCGTCCAAAGGTGCCATGTTAAGTCAATGGACCTCCTAGGAGCCTCTGGCTAGCAGCGTTGTCATGGAGACTCCCTCACAGCTGTAGCCCTCTGTCTTAAGTATCATTACCTTTATCATGTGAGGTACTGAGGTGAATGTGTGATTTCAGTGTCTTTGGAGCATTTCTGCAGCATGTAACAGAGGCAAAGAGGGGTCAAAAATGGATGTTTGACACCTCATTAAATAGACATGCTTTATCTGACATGGCCCAAATTTGTTGGAGAGCCTTCTCTCTAAAGGAAGTACAGACTCTGTGAAGCAAAAGTTTGTGCGAGCTTCCTAGAGCTACTTCCGGTTAGCAACATGCTAACCGTTAGCCGCTAACAAGGTTGTGTTCAGGATGACCAGGTGATGGTACTCTGTTAGTTTGGTCCACAACCTGTGCTGGGAAGTGCCTCAAAGAGGGAGAAAATACGTAGTTTATTACGTCGCCATGGTAACTCAAAATGGCGGGTGGTCTTGGCCCATTGAAAAGCATTGAATATTTGACACCTCCTAACATGGAGATGCTTTATCCGACATGGCCAAAATTTGTTGTGGAGCTTTCTCTCTACAGTAAGAACAGACTCTGTGAAGCAGAAGTTGGTGAGACCTTCCTAGAGCTACTTCCTGTTAGCAACATGCTAACCATTAGCCGCTAACATGGTTGTGTTCAGTATCACCGGGGGATTGTACTCTGTCAGTTTGGTCCAAATCCTGTACTGGGATGTGCTTCAAATAGGGAGAAAATACGTTTTTTATAACGTTGCCATGGTAACTCAAAATGGCGGGTGGTACAAAAAATACTTCATAGGATCAGCACACATGTTGTGTTATACATACTGTGGGGATTATAATATAAAACTCTAAGTGTCCACACCGGGATTCGATCCCATGACCTCTTGCATGCAAAGCCTGCACTTTCCTTCTGAGCTATACTGTAGCGCCATATATGGGCATTTAGTATTTGGACCATAAGGGGTTTTATCCCCCATTGAAAAGCATTGGATGTTTGACACCTCATAGCTTGGAGATGCTTTATGCGACGTAGCCCAAATTTCTTGTGGACCTTTCTCTCTAGTGTAAGAACAGACTCTGTGAAGCAGAAGTTGGTGAGACCTTCCTAGAGCTACTTCCGGTTAGCAACATGCTAACAGTTAGCCGCTAGCAGGGTTGTGTTCAGTATCACCAGTTGAGTGTACTCTGTCAGTTTGGTCCAAATCCTGTACTGGGAAGTGCCTCAGAAAGGGTGCCAATACTTAATGTCACCAAAGGTCACCAAAGGTCATGAGTCAGATTGGCCTCCTTTAGCAACTCAGCCTCACCACATCTGGGCCCAGAACTCAACATTTGACCAAAATGGTCAGTAGCGCCATTTCCCACATGTGGGTGGTGCTGTATTGGCCAATTATGTCGTGTCTGGGCATCATGCCAGATCCTGTTGGAAGCAAAGGCCCAATAGGAAAGCATGTAAAATCCAAAATGGGACAGAAAAGTGACACATGAATGAAAGTCACTTGAAAATTTAAAAATGTTAAGAGGAAGTGACTGTGCGAATTTCAGATTCCTACATTAATCACAGCCGCTGCAGCGGGCGTCGAAAGTTGCCATTGTATCCCAATGGAGCTTCTCCCTCTGGCCCTCAGAGTTCCGTCGTCATGGAAACTCACTCACACCTCTGCTGCAGGCTTGAAAATTTAAAAATGTTAAGAGGAAGTGACTGTGCGAATTTCAGATTCCTACATTAATCACAGCCGCTGCAGCGGGCGTCGAAAGTTGCCATTGTATCCCAATGGAGCTTCTCCCTCTGGCCCTCAGAGTTCCGTCGTCATGGAAACTCACTCACACCTCTGCTGCAGGCCAGTCTACCGAAGTGCAGAGACTTTGCTCACAATAAGTCCCATTGGATTATAATGGAGAACTTTGCCCCGAACAACGCTCCATATCTCCTGATCCGTAAATGGTAGAGACGTAATTTTTTCTGCGTTTATTTCGTAACGGATAGGGGAAGAAGACAGGCTATCGGTTTTTGCTGGAAAAAGTTTAATAAAGGCGTGAAAAATTATGATATAAAGGTGATTTTTATGGAATTTTAGAAATCCTCTAAAACCGGTCCCGAACAAATCGCTGTAGCTGAAAAAGTATAAGAGATATCAAAATAATTCTTTCACTATGAGTATCAGCAGGCTTTTGAGGACTATGGTGCCCATTTTCATGTTTGTACAAAAATCGGTGTAGGCACAGCGACGATGTAAAAAATTGGATGATGTGGGAAAATGCAGCTGAAAAGCGTTTTCAGGAATTTGCACATTCGCTACTCCCGAACAAATTGTTCCTGCGGTAAAACCATAACAGTTATCCAAACAATTCCTTTTTTATGAGTGCCAGAAGGGTCGGGACATTCATGTGTGAAAGTCTCATGCTTGTACATGAAACGGTTTAGGAGTAGCGACGATGCGAAAACATGTGATGTTTTGGATTTTCAGACGCCATTTTTCAAAAGCGCTCCATAGGAAATGAATGGGGAGGATTTCGGGTTTGTGTCGCTCTGAGGTGATTTGCGAAAAATCTATAAATGCTACACCAATGAGGGTTACATTTCCTGAATCCAGACAAAAATACCTACGTTTTGATGTATAATTTGTCTACGTAGAGTGAAAATTGAGCGAGTAGGCTGAAGTTGTTCGGAGTTTTGAAATCTTTGAAAACGCTAGAGTGGCCCACTCTAGCGGTTGGAGAATTCCGTCATTGACTTTCATTATAAACGATGATTTCGCTGATTTTCGGACATGAGCTTTGAGGAGCACTTGTGAGGAGACGATAACAGATATCCACATCCCGTTTTCACTTCTGAGTAGTTCACAGATATATCTACAAACTGGAATTTAAACGGTGTTCGTAGGTGAAAGCATGACGATACAGTACAGCGTTGAAAATGGCCATTTGGAGGCTTTTTTGAGGCGTTCTTTCTACCCGACTCCATTCATTCCTATGGGATTTTTGGGGGTGGTTTTTCGCTAATTGCGTTGCCATGGTAACTCGAAACCCCAACAGAAGTAATAGCACACATCTCGAGACCGAGCCGGACGTTTTGATGTATATATTGTGGGGGTGCACGCTACGGTTCGGGCCGCATTAATCGTGAAGGAAGAAAAATAAAGAATATTAATATTAATAAAGAAGTCAGTTTAGAGGTGAATAGTAGTAGGTGCCTCCATGCATTTGCATGGGAGGCAGTGCTGTGCTTCGCACAGCACTGCCTCCTCATTGCAAATGCTTGGCAGGCACCTAACTAGAAAATTTCTGAAGAAATTTAGAAAGGTGCCTGCCTCGTGGTGCGTACCGTACCGTTGAAAATACTAACGGGAAGTAACACTGCGAATTTCAGCTTCCTACGGTCTTCACAGCCCCCGCAACGGCCGTCCAAAGGTGCCATGTTAAGTCAATGGACCTCCTAGGAGCCTCTGGCTAGCAGCGTTGTCATGGAGACTCCCTCACAGCTGTAGCCCTCTGTCTTAATTATCATTACCTTTATCATGTGAGGTACTGAGGTGAATGTGTGATTTCAGTGTCTTTGGAGCATTTCTGCAGCATGTAACAGAGGCAAAGAGGCGTCAAAAATGGATGTTTGACACCTCATAAAATAGACATGCTTTAGCTGACATGGCCCAAATTTGTTGTAGAGCTTCCTCTCTAAAGGAAGTACAGACTCTGTGAAGCAAAAGTTTGTGCGAGCTTCCTAGAGCTACTTCCGGTTAGCAACATGCTAACCGTTAACCGCTAACAAGGTTGTGTTCAGGATGACCAGGTGATGGTACTCTGTTAGTTTGGTCCATAACCTGTGCTGGGAAGTGCCTCAAAGAGGGAGAAAATACGTTGTTTATTACGTCGCCATGGTAACTCAAAATGGCGGGTGGTCTTGGCCCATTGAAAAGCATTGAATATTTGACACCTCCTAACATGGAGATGCTTTATCCGACATGGCCAAAATTTGTTGTGGAGCTTTCACTCTACAGTAAGAACAGACTCTGTGAAGCAGAAGTTGGTGAGACCTTCCTAGAACTACTTCCTGTTAGCAACATGCTAACCGTTAGCCGCTAACATGGTTGTGTTCAGTATCACCGGGGGATTGTACTCTGTCAGTTTGGTCCAAATCCTGTACTGGGATGTGCTTCAAATAGGGAGAAAATACATTTTTTATAACGTTGCCATGGTAACTCAAAATGGCGGGTGGTACAAAAAAATACTTCATAGGATCAGCACACATGTTTTCTTATACATACTGTGGGGATTATAATATAAAACTCTAAGTGTCCCACACCGGGATTCGATCCCATGACCTCTTGCATGCAAAGCCTGCACTTTCCATCCGAGCTATACTGTAGCACCATATATGGGCACGCAGTATTGGGACCATAAGGGGTTTGATCCCCCATTGAAAAGCATTGGATGTTTGACACCTCATAGCTTGGAGATGCTTTATGCGACGTAGGCCAAATTTCTTGTGGAGCTTTCTCTCTAGAGTAAGAACAGACTCTGTGAAGTAGAAGTTGGTGAGACCTTCCTAGAGCTACTTCCGGTTAGCAACATGCTAACAGTTAGCAGCTAACAAGGTTGTGTTCAGGATGACCAGGTGATGGTACTCTGTTAGTTTGGTCCATAACCTGTGCTGGGAAGTCCCTCAAAAAGGGAGAAAATACGTTGTTTATTACGTCGCCATGGTAACTCAAAATGGCGGGTGGTCTTGGCCCATTGAAAAGCATTGAATATTTGACACCTCCTAACATGGAGATGCTTTATCCGACATGGCCAAAATTTGTTGTGGAGCTTTCTCTCTACAGTAAGAACAGACTCTGTGAAGCAGAAGTTGGTGAGACCTTCCTAGAGCTACTTCCGGTTAGCAACATGCTAACAGTTAGCCGCTAACAGGGTTGTGTTCAGTATCACCAGGTGAGTGTACTCTGTCAGTTTGGTCCAAATCCTGTACTGGGAAGTGCCTCAAAAAGGGTGCCAATACTTAATGTCACCAAAGGTCACCAAAGGTCATGAGTCAGATTGGCCTCCTTTAGCAACTCAGCCTCACCACATCACTGCCTCCTCATTGCAAATGCTTGGCAGGCACCTAACTAGAAAATTTCTGAAGAAATTTAGCAAGGCGCCTGCCTCGTGGTGCGTACCGTACCGTCAGGAATACTAACAGGAAGTAACACTGCGAATTTCAGCTTCCTACGGTCTTCACAGCCCCCGCAACGGCTGTCCAAAGGTGCCATGTTAAGTCAATGGACCTCCTAGGAGCCTCTGGCTAGCAGCGTTGTCATGGACACTCCCTCACAGCTGTAGCCCTCTGTCTTAATTATCATTACCTTTATCATGTGAGGTACTGAGGTGAATGTGTGATTTCAGTGTCTTTGGAGCATTTCTGCAGCATGTAACAGAGGCAAAGAGGGGTCAAAAATGGATGTTTGACACCTCATAAAATAGACATGCTTTATCTGACATGGCCCAAATTTGTTGTAGAGCCTTCTCTCTAAAGGAAGTACAGACCCTGTAAAGCAAAAGTTTGTGCGAGCTTCCTAGAGCTACTTCCGGTTAGCAACATGCTAACCGTTAGCCGCTAACAAGGTTGTGTTCAGGATGACCAGGTGATGGTACTCTGTTAGTTTGGTCCATAACCTGTGCTGGGAAGTGCCTGAAATAGGGAGAAAATTAGTTGTTTATTACGTCGCCATGGTAACTCAAAATGGCGGGTGGTCTTGGCCCATTGAAAAGCATTGAATATTTGACACCTCCTAACATGGAGATGCTTTATCCGACATGGCCAAAATTTGTTGTGGAGCTTTCTCTCTAAAGTAAGAACAGACTCTGTGAAGCAGAAGTTGGTGAGACTTTCCTAGAGCTACTTCCTGTTAGCAACATGCTAACCGTTAGCCGCTAACAAGGTTGTGTTCAGGATGACCAGGTGATGGTACTCTGTTAGTTTGGTCCAGAACCTGTGCTGGGAAGTGCCTCAAAGAGGGAGAAAATACGTTGTTTATTACGTCGCCATGGTAACTCAAAATGGCGGGTGGTCTTGGCCCATTGAAAAGCATTGAATATTTGACACCTCCTAACATGAAGATGCTTTATCCGACATGGCCAAAATTTGTTGTGGAGCTTTCTCTCTACAGTAAGAACAGACTCTGTGAAGCAGAAGTTAGTGAGACCTTCCTAAAGCTACTTCCTGTTAGCAACATGCTAACCGTTAGCCGCTAACATGGTTGTGTTCAGTATCACCGGGGGATTGTAGTCTGTCAGTTTGGTCCAAATCCTGTACTGGGATGTGCTTCAAATAGGGAGAAAATACGTTTTTTATAACGTTGCCATGGTAACTCAAAATGGCGGGTGGTACAAAAAAATACTTCATAGGATCAGCACACATGTTTTGTTATACATAGTGTGGGGATTATAATATAAAACTCTAAGTGTCCACACTGGGATTCGATCCCATGACCTCTTGCATGCAAAGCCTGCACTTTCCATCTGAGCTATACTGTAGCGCCATATATGGGCATGTAGTATTGGGACCATAAGGGGTTTTATCCCCCATTGAAAAGCATTGGATGTTTGACACCTCATAGCTTGGAGATGCTTTATGCGACGTAGCCCAAATTTCTTGTGGAGCTTTCTCTCTAGAGTAAGAACAGACTCTGTGAAGCGGAAGTTGGTGAGACCTTCCTAGAGCTACTTCCGGTTAGCAACATGCTAACAGTTAGCCGCTAACAGGGTTGTGCTCAGTATCACCAGGTGAGTGTACTCTGTCAGTTTGGTCCAAATCCTGTACTGGGAAGTGCCTCAAACAGGGTGCCAATACTTAATGTGACCAAAGGTCACCAAAGGTCGTGAGTCAGATTGGCCTCCTTTAGCAACTCAGCCTCACCACATCTGGGCCCAGAACTCAACATTTGACCAAAATGGTCAGTAGCGCCATTTCCCACAGGTGGGTGGTGCTGTATTGGCCAATTGGGTCGTCTCTGGGCCTCATGCCAGGTCCTGTTGGAAGCAAAGGCCCAATAAGAAAGCATGTGAAATCCAAAATGGGACAGAAAAGTGACACATGGCTGAAAGTCACATGAAAATTTTAAAATGTTAAGAGGAAGTGACTGTGCGAATTTCAGATTCCTACATTAATCACAGCCGCTGCAGCGGGCGTCGAAAGTTGCCATTGTATCCCAATGGAGCTTCTCCCTCTGGCCCTCAGAGTTCCGTCGTCATGGAAACTCACTCACACCTCTGCTGCAGGCTTGAAAATTTAAAAATGTTAAGAGGAAGTGACTGTGCGAATTTCAGATTCCTACATTAATCACAGCCGCTGCAGCGGGCGTCGAAGTTGCCATTGTATCCCAATGGAGCTTCCCCCTCTGGCCCTCAGAGTTCCGTCGTCATGGAAACTCACTCACACCTCTGCTGCAGGCCAGTCTACCGAAGTGCAGAGACTTTGCTCACAATAAATCCCATTGGATTATAATGGAGAACTTTGCCCCGAACAACGCTCCATATCTCCTGATCCGTAAATGGTAGAGACGTAATTTTTTCTGCGTTTATTTCGTAACGGATAGGGGAAGAAGACAGGCTATCGGTTTTTGCTGGAAAAAGTTTAATAAAGGCGTGAAAAATTATGATATAAAGAGGTTTTATATCGACTTTTAGAAATCCTCTAAAAACGGTCCCGAACAAATAGCTGTAGCTGAAAAAGTATAAGAGATATCAAAATAATTCTTTCACTATGAGTATCAGCAGGCTTTTGAGGACTATGGTGCCCATTTTCATGTTTGTACAAAAATCGGTGTAGGCACAGCGACGATGTAAAAAAGTGGATGATGTGGGAAAATGCAGCTGAAAAGCGTTTTCAGGAATTTGCACATTCGCTACTCCCGAACAAATTGTTCCTGCGGTAAAACCATAACAGTTATCCAAACAATTCCTTTTTTATGAGTGCCCGAAGGGTCGGGACATTCATGTGTGAAAGTCTCATGCTTGTACATGAAACGGTTTAGGAGTAGCGACGATGCGAAAACATGTGATGTTTTGGATTTTCAGACGTCATTTTTCAAAACCGCTCCATAGGAAATGAATGGGGAGGATTTCGGGTTTGTGTCGCTCTGAGGTGATTTGCGAAAAATCTATAAATGCTACACCAATGAGGGTTACATTTCCTGAATCCAGACAAAAATACCTACGTTTTGATGTATAATTTGTCTAAGTAGAGTGAAAATTGAGCGAGTAGGCTGAAGTTGTTCGGAGTTTTGAAATCTTTGAAAACGCTAGAGTGGCCCACTCTAGCGGTTGGAGAATTCCGTCATTGACTTTCATTATAAACGATGATTTCGCTGATTTTCGGACATGAGCTTTGAGGAGCACTTGTGAGGAGACGATAACAGATATCTACATCCCGTTTTCACTTCTGAGTAGTTCACAGATATATCTACAAACTGGAAGTTAAACGGTGTTCGTAGGTGAAAGCATGACGACACAGTACAGCGTTGAAAATGGTCATTTTGAGGCTTTTTTGAGGCTGTCTTTTTACCCGACTCCATTCATTCCTATGGGATTTTTGGGGGTGGTTTTTCGCTAATTTTGTCGCCATGGTAACTCGAAACCCCAATAAAAGTAATAGCACACATCTCGGAATCGAGCCGCACGTTTTGGTACCTATATAATGCGGCCCGAACCTACGGTTCGGGCCGCATTAATCGTGACGGAAGAAGAAGTAAAGAATATTAATATTAACTAGAAAATTTCTGAAGAAATTTAGCAAGGCGCCTGCCTCGTGGTGCGTACCGTACTGTGTAAAAAAGCAACAGGAAGTAGCCCTCTCTTTGTCTGTAAAGCCAGAACAACCCTGGCTAAGCAGAAGTTCGTAGGACATTCCTAGAGCTTCTGGTTAGCAACATGCTAACCATTAGCCGCTAACATGGTTGTGGTCAGTCTCACCAGGTGATTGTACTCTGTTAGCTTGGTTGAAATCCTATGCTGAGAAGTGCCTAAAAAGAGAGAAAATCCTAAAATTCACCAAAGGTCATTTTCCCATTCATTCCTATGGGAGTTTTTGGCTTCAGTTTCTGGGGTACTACGTTACCATGGTTACTGCCATTGACAACAGAAGTAATAGCACACATCGTGAGACCCAGCCGCACGTTTTGATGTATAGATTGTGGGGGTGGACGCTTCCGTTTGGGCCGCATTAATTTGCGAAGGTTGAAGTAAGTGCATAGTATATTTAACACTAGAAAATTTCTGAAGAAATTTAGCAAGGTGCCTGCCTCGTGGTGCGTACCGTACTGTGTAACATAGCAACAGGAAGTAACACTGCAAATTTCAGGTTCCTACGGTGTTCACAGCCCCCGCAGTGGCCATTGAAAGGTACCATGTTAAGTCAATGGACCTCCTAGGAGCCTCTGGCTAGCAGCGTTGTCATGGAGACTCCCTCACATCTGTAGCCCTCTCTTTGTCTGTAAAGACAAATCAACCCTGGCTAAGCAGAAGTTGGTAGGACCTTCCTAAAGCTACGTCCGGTTAGCAAGATGCTAACCATTAGCTGCTAGCATGGTTGTGTTCAGTGTCATCGGGTGATGTTACTCTGTTAGTTTAGTCCAAATCCTGTACTGAGAAGTGCCTAAAAAGAGAAAAAATGCTAAAAGTCACCATAGGCAATTTTCCCATTCATTCCTATGGGAGTTTTTGGCTTCGGTTTCTGGGGTACTACGTTACCATGGTTACTACCAGTGACAACAGAAGTAATAGCACACCTCGTGAGACCCAGCCGCACGTTTTGATGTATAGATTGTGGGGGTGGACGCTTCTGTTCGGGCCGCATTAATTTCCGAAGGTTGAAGTAAGTGCATAGTATATTTAACACTAGAAAATTTCTGAAGAAATTTAGCAAGGCGCCTGCCTCGTGGTGCGTACCATACGGTCGAAAATACTAACGGGAAGTAACACTGCGAATTTCAGCTTCCTACGGTCTTCACAGCCCCCGCAACGGCCGTCCAAAGGTGCCATGTTAAGTCAATGGACCTCCTAGGAGACTCTGGCTAGCAGCGTTGTCATGGAGACTCCCTCACAGCTGTAGCCCTCTCTTTGTCTGTAAAGGCAGAACAACCCTGGCTAAGCAGAAGTTGGTAGGACCTTCCTAAAGCTACTTCCGGTTAGCAACATGCTAACCGTTAGCCGCTAGCATGGTTGTGTTCGGTATCACTTGGTGATGTTACTCTGTTAGTTTGGTTGAAATCCTGTACTGAGAAGTGCCTAAAAATGGAGAAAATTCTAAAATTCACCAAAGGTCATTTTCCCATTCATTCCTATGGGAGTTTGTGGCTTCAGTTTCTGGGGTATTACGTTACCATGGTTACTCCCAGTGACAACAGAAGTAATAGCACACCTCGTGAGACCCAGCCGCATGTTTTGATGTATAGATTGTGGGGGTGGACGCTTCCGTTCGGGCCGCATTAATTTGCGAAGGTTGAAGTAAGTGCATAGTATATTTAACACTAGAAAATTTCTGAAGAAATTTAGCAAGGCGCCTGCCTCGTGGTGCGTACCGTACCGTCAAAAATACTAACGGGAAGTAACACCGCGAATTTCAGCTTCCTACGGTCTTCACAGCCCCCGCAGCGGCCGTCAAAAGGTGCCATGTTAAGTCAATGGACCTCCTAGGAGCCTCTGGCTAGCAGCGTTGTCATGGAGACTCCCTCACAGCTGTAGCCCTCTGTCTTAATTATCATTACCTTTATCATGTGATGTACTGAGGTGAATGTGTGATTTCAGTGTCTTTGGAGCATTTCTGCAGCATGTAACAGAGGCAAAGAGGGGTCAAAAATGGATGTTTGACACCTCATAAAATAGACATGCTTTATCTGACATGGCCCAAATTTGTTGTGGCGCTTTCTCTCTACAGTAAGAACAGACTCTGTGAAGCAGAAGTTAGTGAGACCTTCCTAGAGCTACTTCCTGTTAGCAACATGCTAACCGTTAGCCGCTAACAAGGTTGTGTTCAGGATGACCAGGTGATGGTACTCTGTTAGTTTGGTCCATACCCTGTGCTGGGAAGTGCCTCAAAGAGGGAGAAAATACGTAGTTTATTACGTCGCCATGGTAACTCAAAATGGCGGGTGGTCTTGGCCCATTGAAAAGCATTGAATATTTGACACCTTCTAACATGGAGATGCTTTATCCGACATGGCCAAAATTTGTTGTGGAGCTTTCTCTCTACAGTAAGAACAGACTCTGTGAGGCAGAAGTTGGTGAGACCTTCCTAGAGCTACTTCCTGTTAGCAACATGCTAACCGTTAGCCGCTAACATGGTTGTGTTCAGTATCACCGGGGGATTGTACTCTGTCAGTTTGGTCCAAATCCTGTACTGGGATGTGCTTCAAATAGGGAGAAAATACGTTTCTTATTACGTTGCCATGGTAACTCAAAATGGCGGGTGGTACAAAAAAATACTGCATAGGATCAGCACACATGTTTTGTTATACATATTGTGGGGATTATAACATAAAACTCTAAGTGTCCCACACCGGGATTCGATCCCATGACCTCTTGCATGCAAAGCCTGCACTTTCCATCTGAGCTATACTGTAGCGCCATATATGGGCATGCAGTATTGGGACTATAAGGGGTTTGATCCCCCATTGAAAAGCATTGGATGTTTGACACCTCATAGCTTGGAGATGCTTTATGCGACGTAGCCCAAATTTCTTGTGGAGCTTTCTCTCTAGAGTAAGAACAGACTCTGTGAAGCAGAAGTTGGTGAGACCTTCCTAGAGCTACTTCCGGTTAGCAACATGCTAACAGTTAGCCGCTAACAGGTTTGTGTTCAGTATCACCAGGTGAGTGTACTCTGTCAGTTTGGTCCAAATCCTGTACTGGGAAGTGCCTCAAAAAGGGTGCCAATACTTAATGTCACCAAAGGTCACCAAAGGTCATGAGTCAGATTGGCCTCCTTTAGCAACTCAGCCTCACCACATCTGGGCCCAGAACTCAACATTTGACCAAAATGGTCAGTAGCGCCATTTCCCACATGTGGGTGGTGCTGTATTGGCCAATTATGTCGTGTCTGGGCATCATGCCAGATCCTGTTAGAAGCAAAGGCCCAATAGGAAAGCATGTGAAATCCAAAATGGGACAGAAAAGTGACACATGGCTGAAAGTCACTTGAAAATTTAAAAATGTTAAGAGGAAGTGACTGTGCGAATTTCAGATTCCTACATTAATCACAGCCGCTGCAGCGGGCGTCGAAAGTTGCCATTGTATCCCAATGGAGCTTCTCCCCCTGGCCCTCAGAGTTCCGTCGTCATGGAAACTCACTCACACCTCTGCTGCAGGCCAGTCTCCCGAAGTGCAGAGACTTTGCTCAGAATAAGTCCCATTGGGTTATAATGGAGAACTTTGCCCCGAACAACGCTCCATATCTCCTGATCCGTAAATGGTAGAGACGTAATTTCTTCTGCGTTTATTTCGTAACGGATAGGGGAAGAAGACAGGCTATCGGTTGTTGCTGGAAAAAGTTTAATAAAGGCGTGAAAAATTATGATATAAAGGTGATTTTTATGGATTTTTAGAAATCCTCTAAAAACGGTCCCGAACAAATCGCTGTAGCTGAAAAAGTATAAGAGATATCAAAATAATTCTTTCACTATGAGTATCAGCAGGCTTTTGAGGACTATGGTATTCATTTTCATGTTTGTACAAAAAACGGTGTAGGCACAGCGACGATGTAAAAAAGTGGATGATATGGGAAAATGCAGCTGAAAAGCGTTTTCAGGAATTTGCACATTCGCTACTCCCGAACAAATTGTTCCTGCGGCAAAACCGTAACAGTTATCCCAACAATTTCTTTTTTATGAGTGCCAGAAGTGTCGGGAAATGCATGTGTGAAAATCTCATGCTTGTACATGAAACGGTTTAGGAGTAGCGACGATGCGAAAACACGTGATGTTTTGGATTTTCAGACGTCATTTTTCAAAACCGCTCCATAGGAAATGAATGGGGGAGGTTTCGGGTTTGTGTCGGTCTGAGGTGATTTGCGAAAAATCTATAAATGCTACACCAATGAGGGTTACATTTCCTGAATCCAGACAAAAATACCTACGTTTTGATGTATAATTTGTCTACGTAGAGTGAAAATTGAGCGAGTAGGCGGAAGTTGTTCGGAGTTTTGAAATCTTTGAAAACGCTAGAGTGGGCCACTCTAGCGGTTGGAGAATTCCGTCATTGACTTTCATTATAAACGATGATTTTGCTGATTTTCGGACATGAGCTTTGAGGAGTAACTGTGAAGAGACGATAAAAGATATCCACATCCCGTTTTCACTTCTGAGTAGTTCACAGATATGTCTACAAACTGGAAGTTAAACGGTGTTCGTAGGTGAAAGCATGACGATACAGTACAGCGTTGAAAATGGCAATTTGGAGGCTTTTTTGGGGCTTTTTTTCTCCCCGACTCCATTGATTACTATGGGTTTTTTCGGGGGTGGTTTTTCGCTAATTGCGTTGCCATGGTAACTCGAAACCCCGATAAAAGTAATAGCACACTATTCCCGACCGAGCCGGACGTTTTGATGTATATATTGTGGGGGTGCACGCTACGGTTCGGGCCGCATTAATCGTCAAACAATTAAGAATATTAATAATAATAAATAAACCGTTTAGAGGTGAATAGTAGTAGGTGCCTCCATGCATTTGCATGGGAGGCAGTGCTGTGCTTCGCACAGCACTGCCTCCTCATTGCAAATGCTTGGCAGGCACCTAACTAGAAAATTTCTGAAGAAATTTAGCAAGGCGCCTGCCTCGTGGTGCGTACCGTACCGTCGAAAATACTAATGGGAAGTAACACTGCGAATTTCAGCTTCCTACGGTCTTCACAGCCCCCGCAACGGCCGTCCAAAGGTGCCATGTTAAGTCAATGGACCTCCTAGGAGCCTCTGGCTAGCAGCGTTGTCATGGAGACTCCCTCACAGCTGTAGCCCTCTGTCTTAATTATCATTACCTTTATCATGTGAGGTACTGAGGTGAATGTGTGATTTCAGTGTCTTTGGAGCATTTCTGCAGCATGTAACAGAGGCAAAGAGGGGTCAAAAATGGATGTTTGACACCTCATAAAATAGACAGGCTTTATCTGACATGGCCCAAATTTCTTGTGGAGCTTTCTCTCTAGAGTAAGAACAGACTCTGTGAAGCAGAAGTTAGTGAGACCTTCCTAGAGGTACTTCCTGTTAGCAACATGCTAACCGTTAGCCGCTAACAAGGTTGTGTTCAGGATGACCAGGTGATGGTACTCTGTTAGTTTGGTCCATAACCTGTGCTGGGAAGCGCCTCAAAGAGGGAGAAAATACGTAGTTTATTACGTCGCCATGGTAACTCAAAATGGCGGGTGGTCTTGGCCCATTGAAAAGCATTGAATATTTGACACCTCCTAACATGGAGATGCTTTATCCGACATGGCCAAAATTTGTTGTGGAGCTTTCTCTCTACAGTAAGAACAGACTCTGTGAGGCAGAAGTTGGTGAGATCTTCCTAGAGCTACTTCCTGTTAGCAACATGCTAACCGTTAGCCGCTAACATGGTTGTGTTCAGTATCACCGGGGGATTGTACTCTGTCAGTTTGGTCCAAATCCTGTACTGGGATGTGCTTCAAATAGGGAGAAAATACATTTTTTATTACGTTGCCATGGTAACTCAAAATGGCGGGTGGTACAAAAAAATACTGCATAGGATCAGCACACATGTTTTGTTATACATATTGTGGGGATTATAACATAAAACTCTAAGTGTCCCACACCGGGATTTGATCCCATGACCTCTTGCATGCAAAGCCTGCACTTTCCATCTGAGCTATACTGTAGCGCCATATATGGGCATGCAGTATTGGGACCATAAGGGGTTTGATCCCCCATTGAAAAGCATTGGATGTTTGACACCTCATAGCTTGGAGATGCTTTATGCGACGTAGCCCAAATTTCTTGTGGAGCTTTCTCTCTAGAGTAAGAACAGACTCTGTGAAGCAGAAGTTGGTGAGACCTTCCTAGAGCTACTTCCGGTTAGCAACATGCTAACAGTTAGCCGCTAACAGGGTTGTGTTCAGTATCACCAGGTGAGTGTACTCTGTCAGTTTGGTCCAAATCCTGTACTGGGAAGTGCCTCAAAAAGGGTGCCAGTACTTAATGTCACCAAAGGTCACCAAAGGTCATGAGTCAGATTGGCCTCCTTTAGCAACTCAGCCTCACCACATCTGGGCCCAGAACTCAACATTTGACCAAAATGGTCAGTAGCGCCATTTCCCACATGTGGGTGGTGCTGTATTGGGCAATTATGTCGTGTCTGGGCATCATGCCAGATCCTGTTAGAAGCAAATGCCCAATAGGAAAGCATGTGAAATCCAAAATGGGACAGAAAAGTGACACATGGCTGAAAGTCACTTGAAAATTTAAAAATGTTAAGAGGAAGTGACTGTGCGAATTTCAGATTCCTACATTAATCACAGCCGCTGCAGCGGGCGTCGAAAGTTGCCATTGTATCCCAATGGAGCTTCTCCCCCTGGCCCTCAGAGTTCCGTCGTCATGGAAACTCACTCACACCTCTGCTGCAGGCCAGTCTACCGAAGTGCAGAGACTTTGCTCACAATAAGTCCCATTGGATTATAATGGAGAACTTTGCCCCGAACAACGCTCCATATCTCCTGAACCGTAAATGGTAGAGACGTAATTTTTTCTGCGTTTATTTCGTAACGGATAGGGGAAGAAGACAGGCTATCGGTTGTTGCTGGAAAAAGTTTAATAAAGGCGTGAAAAATTATGATATAAAGGTGATTTTTATGGAATTTTAGAAATCCTCTAAAACCGGTCCCGAACAAATCGCTGTAGCTGAAAAAGTATAAGAGATATCAAAATAATTCTTTCACTATGAGTATCAGCAGGCTTTTGAGGACTATGGTGCCCATTTTCATGTTTGTACAAAAATCGGTGTAGGCACAGCGACGATGTAAAAAAGTGGATGATGTGGGAAAATGCAGCTGAAAAGCGTTTTCAGGAATTTGCACATTCGCTACTCCCGAACAAATTGTTCCTGCGGTAAAACCGTAACAGTTATCCAAACAATTCCTTTTTTATGAGTGCCAGAAGGGTCGGGACATTCATGTGTGAAAGTCTCATGCTTGTACATGAAACGGTTTAGGAGTAGCGACGATGCGAAAACATGTGATGTTTTGGATTTTCAGACGTCATTTTTCAAAAGCGCTCCATAGGAAATGAATGGGGAGGATTTCGGGTTTGTGTCGGTCTGAGGTGATTTGCGAAAAATCTATAAATGCTACACCAATGAGGGTTACATTTCCTGAATCCAGACAAAAATACCTACGTTTTGATGTATAATTTGTCTACGTAGAGTGAAAATTGAGCGAGTAGGCTGAAGTTGTTCGGAGTTTTGAAATCTTTGAAATTGCTAGAGTGGCCCACTCTAGCGGTTGGAGAATTCCGTCATTGACTTTCATTATAAACGATGATTTCGCTGATTTTCGGACATGAGCTTTGAGGAGCACTTGTGAGGAGACGATAACAGATATCCACATCCCGTTTTCACTTCTGAGTAGTTCACAGATATATCTACAAACTGGAAGTTAAACGGTGTTCATAGGTGACAGCATGACGATACAGTACAGCGTTGAAAATGGCCATTTGGAGGCTTTTTTGAGGCTTTCTTTCTACCCGACTCCATTCATTCCTATGGTTTTTTTTGGGGGTGGTTTTTCGTTAATTTCGTCGCCATGGTAACTCGAAACCCCAATAAAAGTAATAGCACACATCGGGTAATCGAGCCGGACGTTTTGGTACCTACTTTGTGGGGGTGCACGCTATGGTTCGGGCCGCATTAATCGTGAAGGAAGAATAATATAAGAAGTTTAATAATAATAAAGAGACGCCTTTAGAGGTGAATAGTAGTAGGTGCCTCCATGCATTTGCATGGGAGGCAGTGCTGTGCGAAGCACAGCACTGCCTCCTCATTGCAAATGCTTGGCAGGCACCTAACTAGAAAATTTCTGAAGAAATTTAGCAAGGTGCCTGCCTCGTGGTGCGTACCGTACCGTTGAAAATACTAACGGGAAGTAACACTGCGAATTTCAGCTTCCTACGGTCTTCACAGCCCCCGCAACAGCCGTCCAAAGGTGCCATGTTAAGTCAATGGACCTCCTAGGAGCCTCTGGCTAGCAGCATTGTCATGGAGACTCCCTCACAGCTGTAGCCCTCTGTCTTAATTATCATTACCTTTATCATGTGAGGTACTGAGGTGAATGTGTGATTTCAGTGTCTTTGGAGCATTTCTGCAGCATGTAACAGAGGCAAAGAGGCGTCAAAAATGGATGTTTGACACCTCATAAAATAGACATGCTTTAGCTGACATGGCCCAAATTTGTTGTAGAGCTTCCTCTCTAAAGGAAGTACAGACTCTGTGAAGCAAAAGTTTGTGCGAGCTTCCTAGAGCTACTTCCGGTTAGCAACATGCTAACCGTTAACCGCTAACAAGGTTGTGTTCAGGATGACCAGGTGATGGTACTCTGTTAGTTTGGTCCATAACCTGTGCTGGGAAGTGCCTCAAAGAGGGAGAAAATACGTTGTTTATTACGTCGCCATGGTAACTCAAAATGGCGGGTGGTCTTGGCCCATTGAAAAGCATTGAATATTTGACACCTCCTAACATGGAGATGCTTTATCCGACATGGCCAAAATTTGTTGTGGAGCTTTCACTCTACAGTAAGAACAGACTCTGTGAAGCAGAAGTTGGTGAGACCTTCCTAGAGCTACTTCCTGTTAGCAACATGCTAACCGTTAGCCGCTAACATGGTTGTGTTCAGGATGACCAGGTGATGGTACTCTGTTAGTTTGGTCCATAACCTGTGCTGGGAAGTGCCTCAAAGAGGGAGAAAATACGTAGTTTATTACGTCGCCATGGTAACTCAAAATGGCGGGTGGTCTTGGCCCATTGAAAAGCATTGAATATTTGACACCTCCTAACATGGAGATGCTTTATCCGACATGGCCAAAATTTGTTGTGGAGCTTTCTCTCTAAAGTAAGAACAGACTCTGTGAAGCAGAAGTTGGTGAGACCTTCCTAGAGCTACTTCCTGTTAGCAACATGCTAACCGTTAGCCACTAACAAGGTTGTGTTCAGGATGACCAGGTGATGGTACTCTGTTAGTTTGATCCATAACCTGTGCTGGGAAGTGCCTCAAAGAGGGAGAAAATACGTTGTTTATTACGTCGCCATGGTAACTCAAAATGGCGGGTGGTCTTGGCCCATTGAAAAGCATTGAATATTTGACACCTCCTAACATGGAGATGCTTTATCCGACATGGCCAAAATTTGTTGTGGAGCTTTCGCTCTACAGTAAGAACAGACTCTGTGAAGCAGAAGTTGCTGAGACCTTCCTAGAGCTACTTCCTGTTAGCAACATGCTAACCGTTAGCCGCTAACATGGTTGTGTTCAGTATCACCGGGGGATTGTACTCTGTCACTTTGGTCCAAATCCTGTACTGGGATGTGCTTCAAATAGGGAGAAAATACGTTTTTTATAACGTTGCCATGGTAACTCAAAATGGCGGGTGGTACAAAAAAATACTTCATAGGATCAGCACACATGTTTTGTTATACATACTGTGGGGATTATAGTATAAAACTCTAAGTGTCCACACCGGGATTCGATCCCATGACCTCTTGCATGCAAAGCCTGCACTTTCCATCTGAGCTATACTGTAGCACCATATATGGGCATGTAGTATTGGGACCATAAGGGGTTTTATCCCCCATTGAAAAGCATTGGATGTTTGACACCTCATAGCTTGGAGATGCTTTATGCGACGTAGCCCAAATTTCTTGTGGACCTTTCTCTCTAGTGTAGGAACAGACTCTGTGAAGCAGAAGTTGGTGAGACCTTCCTAGAGCTACTTCCGGTTAGCAACATGCTAACAGTTAGCCGCTAACAGGGTTGTGTTCAGTATCCCCAGGTGAGTGTACTCTATCAGTTTGGTCCAAATCCTGTACTGGGAAGTGCCTCAAAAAGGGTGCCAATACTTAATGTCACCAAAGGTCACCAAAGGTCATGAGTCAGGTTGGCCTCCTTTAGCAACTCAGCCTCACCACATCTGGGCCCAGAACTCAACATTTCACCAAAATGGTCAGCAGCGCCATTTCCCACATGTGGGTGGTGCTGTATTGGCCAATTATGTCGTGTCTGGGCATCATGCCAGATCCTGTTGTAAGCAAAGGCCCAATAGGAAAGCATGTGAAATCCAAAATGGGACAGAAAAGTGACACATGGCTGAAAGTCACATGAAAATTTTAAAATGTTAAGAGGAAGTGACTGTGCGAATTTCAGATTCCTACATTAATCACAGCCGCTGCAGTGAACGTCGAAAGTTGCCATTCTATCCCATTGGAGCCTCTCTCTCTGGCCCTCAGAGTTCCGTCGTCATGGAAACTCACTCACACCTGCAGCGGGCCAGTCTACCGAAGTGCAGAGACTTTGCTCACAATAAGTCCCATTGGATTATAATGGAGAACTTTGCCCCGAACAACGCTCCATATCTCCTGATCCGTAAATGGTAGAGACGTAATTTTTTCTGCGTTTATTTCGTAACGGATAGGGGAAGAAGACAGGCTATCGGTTTTTGCTGGAAAAAGTTTAATAAAGGCGTGAAAAATTATGATATAAAGGTGATTTTTATGGAATTTTAGAAATCCTCTAAAACCGGCCCCGAACAAATCGCTGTAGCTGAAAAAGTATAAGAGATATCAAAATAATTCTTTCACTATGAGTATCAGCAGGCTTTTGAGGACTATGGTGCCCATTTTCATGTTTGTACAAAAATCGGTGTAGGCACAGCGACGATGTAAAAAAGTGGATGATGTGGGAAAATGCAGCTGAAAAGCGTTTTCAGGAATTTGCACATTCGCTACTCCCGAACAAATTGTTCCTGCGGTAAAACCATAACAGTTATCCAAACAATTCCTTTTTTATGAGTGCCAGAAGGGTCGGGACATTCATGTGTGAAAGTCTCATGCTTGTAGATGAAACGGTTTAGGAGTAGCGACGATGCGAAAACATGTGATGTTTTGGTTTTTCAGACGTCATTTTTCAAAAGCGCTCCATAGGAAATGAATGGGGAGGATTTCGGGTTTGTGTCGCTCTGAGGTGATTTGCGAAAAATCTATAAATGCTACACCAATGAGGGTTACATTTCCTGAATCCAGACAAAAATACCTACGTTTTGATGTATAATTTGTCTACGTAGAGTGAAAATTGAGCGAGTAGGCTGAAGTTGTTCGGAGTTTTGAAATCTTTGAAAACGCTAGAGTGGCTCACTCTAGCGGTTGGAGAATTCCGTCATTGACTTTCATTATAAACGATGATTTCGCTGATTTTCGGACATGAGCTTTGAGGAGGACTTGTGAGGAGACGATAACAGATATCCACATCCCGTTTTCACTTCTGAGTAGTTCACAGATATATCTACAAACTGGAAGTTAAACGGTGTTCGTAGGTGAAAGCATGACGATACAGTACAGCGTTGAAAATGGCCATTTGGAGGCTTTTTTGAGGCTTTCTTTCTACCCGACTCCATTCATTCCTATGGGTTTTTTTGGGGGTGGTTTTTCGTTAATTTCGTCGCCATGGTAACTCGAAACCCCAATAAAAGTAATAGCACACATCGGGTAATCGAGCCGGACGTTTTGGTACCTACTTTGTGGGGGTGCACGCTATGGTTCGGGCCGCATTAATCGTGAAGGAAGAATAATATAAGAAGTTTAATAATAATAATAAAGAGACGCCTTTAGAGGTGAATAGTAGTAGGTGCCTCCATGCATTTGCATGGGAGGCAGTGCTGTGCTTCGCACAGCACTGCCTCCTCATTGCAAATGCTTGGCAGGCACCTAACTAGAAAATTTCTGAAGAAATTTAGCAAGGCGCCTGCCTCGTGGTGCGTACCATACCGTGTGAAATAGCAACAGGAAGTAACACCGCGAATTTCAGCTTCCTACGGTGTTCACAGCCCCCGCAGCGGCCATTGAAAGGTACCATGTTAAGTCAATGGACCTCCTTGGAGCCTCTGGCTAGCAGCGTTGTCATGGAGACTCCCTCACAGCTGTAGCCCTCTCCTTGTCTGTAAAGCCAGAACAACCCTGGCTAAGCAGAAGTTCGTATGAGCTTCCTAGAGCTACTTCTGGTTAGCAACATGCTAACCATTAGCCGCTAACATGGTTGTGGTCAGTATCACCGGCTGATGGTACTCAGTTATTTTGGTTGAAATCCTATGCTGAGAAGTGCCTAAAAGGGTGAAAATTCGAAAATTCACCAAAGGTCATTTTCCCATTCATTCCTATGGGAGTTTATGGCTTCAGTTTCTGGGGTACTACGTTACCATGGTTACTGCCAGTGAGAACAGAAGTAATAGCACACATCGTGAGACCCAGCCGCACGTTTTGATGTATAAATTGTGGGGGTGGACGCTTCCGTTCAGGCCGCATTAATTTGCGAAGGTTGAAGTAAGTGCATAGCATATTTAACACTAGAAAATTTCTGAAGAAATTTAGCAAGGCGCCTGCCTCGTGGTGCGTACCGTACCGTATCAATTAGCAACAGGAAGTAACACTGCGAATTTCAGCTTCCTACGGTCTTCACAGCCCCCGCAGCGGCCGTTGAAAGATGCCATGTTAAGTCAATAGACCTCCTAGGAGCCTCTGGCTAGCAGTGTTGTCATGGAGACTCACTGACAGCTGCAGCCCTCTATCTGTCTGTAAAGGCAGAACAACCCTGGCTAAGCAGAAGTTGGTAGGACCTTCCTAAAGCTACTTCCGGTTAGCAACATGCTAACCGTTAGCCGCTAGCATGGTTGTGTTTGGTATCACTGGGTGATGTTACTCTGTTAGTTTGGTTGAAATCCTGTACTGAGAAGTGCCTAAAAAGGGAGAAAATTCTAAAATTCACCAAAGGTCATTTTCCCATTCATTCCTATGGGAGTTTGTGGCTTCAGTTTCTGGGGTACTACGTTACCATGGTTACTCCCAGTGACAACAGAAGTAATAGCACACCTCGTGAGACCCAGCCGCACGTTTTGATGTATAGATTGTGGGGGTGGACGCTTCCGTTTGGGCCGCATTAATTTGCGAAGGTTGAAGTAAGTGCATAGTATATTTAACACTAGAAAATTTCTGAAGAAATTTAGCAAGGCGCCTGCCTCGTGGTGCGTACCGTACTGTGTAAAATAGCAACAGGAAGTAACACCGCAAATTTCAGGTTCCTACGGTGTTCACAGCCCCCGCAGCGGCCGTCGAAAGGTGCCATGTTAAGTCAATGGACCGCCTAGGAGCCTCTGGCTAGCAGTGTGGTCATGGAGACTCCCTCACAGCTGTAGCCCTCTCTGTCTGTAAAGCCAGAACAACCCTGGCTAAGGAGAAGTTTGTATGAGCTTCCTAGAGCTACTTCCGGTTAGCAACATGCTAACCGTTAGCCGCTAACACGGTTGTGTTCAGTCTCACCGGCCGATGGTACTCTGTTAGTTTGGTTGAAATCATGTACTGAGAAGTGCCTAAAAAGGGAGAAAATCCTAAAATTCCGCAAAGGTCATTTTCCCATTCATTCCTATGGGAGTTTTTGGCTTCAGTTTCTGAGGTACTACGTTACCATGGTTACTGCCAGTGACAACAGAAGTAATAGCACACATCGTGAAACCCAGCCGCACGTTTTGATGTATAGATTATGGGGGTGGACGCTTCCGTTCGGGCCGCATTAATTTGCGAAGGTTGAAGTAAGTGCATAGTATATTTAACACTAGAAAATTTCTGAAGAAATTTAGCAAGGTGCCTGCCTCGTGGTGCGTACCGTACCGTTGAAAATACTAACGGGAAGTAACACCGCGAATTTCAGGTTCCTACGGTGTTCACAGCCCCCGCAGCGGCCGTCCAAAGGTGCCATATTAAGTCAATGGACCTCCTAGGAGCCTCTGGCTAGTAGCGTTGTCATGGAGACTCACTGACAGCTGCAGCCCTCTCTGTCTGTAAAGGCAGAAGAACCCTGGCTAAGCAGAAGTTGGTAGGACCTTCCTAGAGCTACTTCCTGTTAGCAACATGCTAACCGTTAGCCGCTAACAAGGTTGTGTTCAGGATGACCAGGTGATGGTACTCTGTTAGTTTGGTCCATAACCTGTGCTGGGAAGTGCCTCAAAGAGGGAGAAAATACGTAGTTTATTACGTCGCCATGGTAACTCAAAATGGCGGGTGGTCTTGGCCCATTGAAAAGCATTGAATATTTGACACCTCCTAACATGGAGATGCTTTATCCGACATGGCCAAAATTTGTTGTGGAGCTTTCTCTCTACAGTAAGAACAGACTCTGTGAAGCAGAAGTTGGTGAGACCTTCCTAGAGCTACTTCCTGTTAGCAACATGCTAACCGTTAGCCGCTAACATGGTTGTGTTCAGTATCACCGGAGGATTGTACTCTGTCAGTTTGGTCCAAATCCTGTACTGGGATGTGCTTCAAATAGGGAGAAAATACGTTTTTTATAACGTTGCCATGGTAACTCAAAATGGCGGGTGGTACAAAAAATACTTCATAGGATCAGCACACATGTTTTGTTATACATACTGTGGGGATTATAATATAAAACTCTAAGTGTCCCACACCGGGATTCGATCCCATGACCTCTTGCATGCAGAGCCTGCACTTTCCATCTGAGCTATACTGTAGTGCCATATATGGGCATGCAGTATTGGGACCATAAGGGGTTTGATCCCCCATTGAAAAGCATTGGATGTTTGACACCTCATAGCTTTGAGATGCTTTATGCGACGTAGCCCAAATTTCTTGTGGAGCTTTCTCTCTAGAGTAAGAACAGACTCTGTGAAGCAGAAGTTGGTGACACCTTCCTAGAGCTACTTCCGGTTAGCAACATGCTAACAGTTAGCCGCTAACAGGGTTGTGTTCAGTATCACCAGGTGAGTGTACTCTGTCAGTTTGGTCCAAATCCTGTACTGGGAAGTGCCTCAAAAAGGGTGCCAATACTTAATGTCACCAAAGGTCACCAAAGGTCATGAGTCAGATTGGCCTCCTTTAGCAACTCAGCCTCACCACATCTGGGCCCAGAACTCAACATTTCACCAAAATGGTCAGTAGCGCCATTTCCCACATGTGGGTGGTGCTGTATTGGCCAATTATGTCGTGTCTGGGCATCATGCCAGATCCTGTTGGAAGCAAAGGCCCAATAGGAAAGCATGTGAAATCCAAAATGGGACAGAAAAGTGACACATGGCTGAAAGTCACTTGAAAATTTAAAAATGTTAAGAGGAAGTGACTGTGCGAATTTCAGATTCCTACATTAATCACAGCCGCTGCAGCTGGTGTCGAAAGTTGCCATTGTATCCCAATGGAGCTTCTCCCTCTGGCCCTCAGAGTTCCGTCGTCATGGAAACTCACTCACACCTCTGCTGCAGGCTTGAAAATTTAAAAATGTTAAGAGGAAGTGACTGTGCGAATTTCAGATTCCTACATTAATCACAGCCGCTGCAGCGGGCGTCGAAAGTTGCCATTGTATCCCAATGGAGCTTCTCCCCCTGGCCCTCAGAGTTCCGTCGTCATGGAAACTCACTCACACCTGCAGCGGGCCAGTCTACCGAAGTGCAGAGACTTTGCTCACAATAAGTCCCATTGGATTATAATGGAGAACTTTGCCCCGAACAACGCTCCATATCTCCTGATCCGTAAATGGTAGAGACGTAATTTTTTCTGCGTTTATTTCGTGACGGATAGGGGAAGAAGACAGGCTATCGGTTTTTGCTGGAAAAAGTTTAATAAAGGCGTGAAAAATTATGATATAAAGGTGATTTTTATGGATTTTCAGAAATCCTCTAAAACCGGTCCCGAACAAATCGCTGTAGCTGAAAAAGTATAAGAGATATCAAAATAATTCTTTCACTATGAGTATCAGCAGGCTTTTGAGGACTATGGTGCCCATTTTCATGTTTGTACAAAAATCGGTGTAGGCACAGCGACGATGTAAAAAAGTGGATGATGTGGGAAAATGCAGCTGAAAAGCGTTTTCAGGAATTTGCACATTCGCTACTCCCGAACAAATTGTTCCTGCGGTAAAACCGTAACAGTTATCCAAACAATTCCTTTTTTATGAGTGCCAGAAGGGTCGGGACATTCATGTGTGAAAGTCTCATGCTTGTACATGAAACGGTTTAGGAGTAGCGACGATGCGAAAACATGTGATGTTTTGGATTTTCAGACGTCATTTTTCAAAACCGCTCCATAGGAAATGAATGGGGAGGATTTCGGGTTTGTGTCGCTCTGAGGTGATTTGCGAAAAATCTATAAATGCTACACCAATGAGGGTTACATGTCCTGAATCCAGACAAAAATACCTACGTTTTGATGTATAATTTGTCTACGTAGAGTGAAAATTGAGGGAGTAGGCTGAAGTTGTTCGGAGTTTTGAAATCTTTGAAAACGCTAGAGTGGCCCACTCTAGCGGTTGGAGAATTCCGTCATTGACTTTCATTATAAACGATGATTTTGCTGATTTTCAGACATGAGCTTTGAGGAGTAACTGTGAAGAGACGATAAAAGATATCCCCATCCCGTTTTCACTTCTGAGTAGTTCACAGATATGTCTACAAACTGGAAGTTAAACGGTGTTCGTAGGTGAAAGCATGACGACACAGTACAGCGTTGAAAATGGCCATTTGGAGGCTTTTTTGAGGCTGTCTTTTTACCCGACTCCATTCATTCCTATGGGATTTTTTCGGGTGGTTTTTCGCTAATTTTGTCGCCATGGTAACTCGAAACCCCAATAAAAGTAATAGCACACATCTCGGAATCGAGCCGCACGTTTTGGTACCTATATAATGCGGCCCGAACCTACGGTTCGGGCCGCATTAATCGTGACGGAAGAAGAAGTAAAGAATATTAATATTAACTAGAAAATTTCTGAAGAAATTTAGCAAGGCGCCTGCCTCGTGGTGCGTACCGTACCGTATCAAATAGCAACAGGAAGTAACACTGCGAATTTCAGCTTCCTACGGTCTTCACAGCCCCCGCAGCGGCCGTTGAAAGATGCCATGTTAAGTCAATGGACCTCCTAGGAGCCTCTGGCTAGCAGCGTTGTCATGGAGACTCCCTCACAGCTGTAGCCCTCTCTTTGTCTGTAAAGAAAGATCAACCCTGGCTAAGCAGAAGTTGGTAGGACCTTCCTAAAGCTACTTCCGGTTAGCAACATGCTAACCGTTAGCCGCTAGCATGGTTGTGTTCAGTATCACCGGGTGATGTTACTCTGTTAGTTTAGTCCAAATCCTGTACTGAGAAGTGCCTAAAAAGATAAACAATGCTAAAAGTCACCATAGGCCATTTTCCCATTCATTCCTATGGGAGTTTTTGGCTTCAGTTTCTGGGGTACTACGTTACCATGGTTACTGCCAGTGACAATAAAAGTAATAGCACACCTCCTGAGACCCAGCTGCACGTTTTGATATATAGATTGTGGGGGTGGACGCTTCCGTTCGGGCCGCATTAATTTCCGAAGGTTGAAGTAAGTGCATAGTATATTTAACACTAGAAAATTTCTGAAGAAATTTAGCAAGGCGCCTGCCTCGTGGTGCGTACCGTACCGTCAAAAATACTAACAGGAAGTAACACTGCGAATTTCAGCTTCCTACGGTCTTCACAGCCCCCGCAGCGGCCGTCGAAAGGTGCCATGTTAAGTCTATGGACCTCCTAGGAGCCTTTGGCTAGCAGGGTTGCCATGGAGACTCCCTCACAGCATTTTCCCTCTCTTTGTTTGTAAAGGCAGAACAACCCCGGCTAAGCAGATGTTGGTAGGACCTTCCTAGAGCTACTCCCGGTTAGCAACATGCTAACCATTAGCTGCTAACACGGTTGTGTTCATTATCACTGGCTGATGGTACTCTGTTAGTTTGGTCCTAATCCTGTACTGAGAAGTGCCTAAAAAGAGAGAAAATTGTAAAATTCACCAAAGGTCATTTTCCCATTAATTCCTATGGGAGTTTTTGGCTTCAGTTTCTGGGGTACTACGTTTCCATGGTTACTGCCAGTGACAACAGAAGTAATAGCACACCTCGTGAGACCCAGCTGCACGTTTTGATGTATAGATTGTGGGGGTGGACGCTTCAGTTCGGGCCGCATTAATTTGCGAAGGTGGAAGTAAGTGCATAGTATATTTAACACTAGAAAATTTCTGAAGAAATTTAGCAAGGTGCCTGCCTCGTGGTGCGTACCGTACCGTTGAAAATACTAACGGGAAGTAACACTGCGAATTTCAGCTTCCTACGGTCTTCACAGCCCCCGCAACGGCCGTCCAAAGGTGCCATGTTAAGTCAATGGACCTCCTAGGAGCCTCTGGCTAGCAGCGTTGTCATGGAGACTCCCTCACAGCTGTAGCCCTCTGTCTTAATTATCATTACCTTTATCATGTGAGGTACTGAGGTGAATGTGTGATTTCAGTGTCTTTGGAGCATTTCTGCAGCATGTAACAGAGGCAAATAGGGGTCAAAAATGGATGTTTGACACCTCATAAAATAGACATGCTTTATCTGACATGGCCCAAATTTGTTGTAGAGCTTCCTCTCTAAAGGAAGTACAGACTCTGTGAAGCAAAAGTTTGTGCGAGCTTGCTAGAGCTACTTCCGGTTAGCAACATGCTAACTGTTAGCCGCTAACAAGGTTGTGTTCAGGATGACCAGGTGATGGTACTCTGTTAGTTTGGTCCATAACCTGTGCTGGGAAGTGCCTCAAAGAGGGAGAAAATACGTTGTTTATTACGTCGCCATGGTAACTCAAAATGGCGGGTGGTCTTGTCCCATTGAAAAGCATTGAATATTTGACACCTCCTAACATGGAGATGCTTTATCCGACATGGCCAAAATTTGTTGTGGAGCTTTCACTCTACAGTAAGAACAGACTCTGTGAAGCAGAAGTTGGTGAGACCTTCCTAGAGCTACTTCCTGTTAGCAACATGCTAACCGTTAGCCGCTAACAAGGTTGTGTTCAGGATGACCAGGTGATGGTACTCTGTTAGTTTGGTCCATAACCTGTGATGGGAAGTGCCTCAAAGAGGGAGAAAATACGTTTTTTATTACGTCGCCATGGTAACTCAAAATGGCGGGTGGTCTTGGCCCATTGAAAAGCATTGAATATTTGACACCTCCTAACATGGAGATGCTTTATCCGACATGGCCAAAATATGTTGTGGAGCTTTCACTCTACAGTAAGAACAGACTCTGTGAAGCAGAAGTTGGTGAGACCTTCCTAGAGCTACTTCCTGTTAGCAACATGCTAACCATTAGCCGCTAACATGGTTGTGTTCAGTATCACCGGGGGATTGTACTCTGTCAGTTTGGTCCAAATCCTGTACTGGGATGTGCTTCAAATAGGGAGAAAATACGTTTTTTATAACGTTGCCATGGTAACTCAAAATGGCGGGTGGTACAAAAAAATACTTCATAGGATCAGCACACATGTTTTGTTATACATACTGTGGGGATTATAATATAAAACTCTAAGTGTGCCACACCGGGATTCGATCCCATGACCTCTTGCATGCAAAGCCTGCACTTTCCATCTGAGCTATACTGTAGCGCCATATATGGGCATGCAGTATTGACCATAAGGGGTTTGATCCCCCATTGAAAAGCATTGGATGTTTGACACCTCATAGCTTGGAGATGCTTTATGCGACGTAGCACAAATTTCTTGTGGAGCTTTCTCTCTAGAGTAAGAACAGACTCTGTGAAGCAGAAGTTGGTGGGACCTTCCTAGAGCTACTTCCGGTTAGCAACATGCTAACAGTTAGCCGCTAACAGGGTTGTGTTCAGTATCACCAGGTGAGTGTACTCTGTCAGTTTGGTCCAAATCCTGTACTGGGAAGTGCCTCAAAAAGGGTGCCAATACTTAATGTCACCAAAGGTCACCAAAGCTCATGAGTCAGATTGGCCTCCTTTAGCAACTCAGCCTCACCACATCTGGGCCCAGAACTCAACATTTGACCAAAATGGTCAGTAACGCCATTTCCCACATGTGGGTGGTGCTGTATTGGCCAATTATGTGGTGTCTGGGCATCATGCCAGATCCTGTTGGAAGCAAAGGCCCAATACGCTTATTCGCCGTGACGTCACAAATCTGTCACGTGACTAACTGGTTGGCAGAAAAACAAGAAATGGCCGCCTGCGGTGATAACAACTAAGGTTATTAGTCATGGTTGTTTCGTGCTGCGTGATCGGCTGTACTAATAGATACAACAAACACAATCATAAAAGTTTTTACCGGTTTCCCAAGAAACCAGATCAAAGAAGAAAGCTCTGGATCGCGGCGATAAAGCGGAGAACATTGAATGGTCAACCGTGGGAGCCGGCAGATCATGACCGAGTTTGTCATCTGCATTTTGTGACAGGTAAGGTTTTTTTCTTTTAAGATGTGTCTTAAACATATCTGTAACGTATCATTGCTTTAAAAATAACTATAAAGACCACACTGAATATGAGTACATGTAGCTCTATGACTATGAATGGGATTGAAGGGTTGGTTTATTAATTTAGTTAGATTAAGCATACGAGATTTATTTTTCTGGTAAAATCATCAAATTATCCCTGACAGTACGTTTTTTTTTTTTTTGTTTTTTTTTTTTCTGTCTGAGCCCCCTTTCTCATCAGTGACTATGCCACTAAATTATATTAATGCAATTAATGATGACTGGTTTTGTGCCAATGTAAAATGTCAATTCAACATTTTAGGTGCCAAGAGCAATGACTTGTCAAATCCAGACTATGTGCCCTCCATCAACTTGGGCTATAATGAGGCAAGGAGACAGACAGATAGTGGACAAAGACAGTCCAGATTTCTAAGGGCAGAAAAGCGAGAAATCAGAAAGCAGCATGTGGAGGCAGCATCAGTTCTTTTAGACCTGGCCAGGCAGGAAAAGAGAGCAGCTTCCCCAGAAAAAGACTTTTCAGGTTGTCACAGTTAATAATTTCTTTTCTTCCTTGATTCTTTAAAATTAGAATATTTGTATTCAGTACTTTACAAAAGTGTGATCTTTGATGTGATATTATGATTCTCATGTAACATTATTTATTTATTTATTTATTACAGAGCCGTCCACATCAATTCATGATTCTTGTGTGCAGAAAATTTGTGACCTCCGGAAAGAAACTCAGCAGCTCTATGCAGAGTTAGGACGACTTCAAGAGGAAAATTTGCGTTTGTCAACCTTATTAAACAAGCAACATTTAGAACAACAAGTGATAGAAAGTGATAGAAAGCTGCAATTTCACACTGGCATTCCATCCGTGGCAATATTCTTGTGGCTGCTTTCATTTGTGGAATGTGTGTTACCTACAAGCAGAGTCATGTCATCTAAGAGTGTTCTATTGTGTGTTCTTATGAAGCTAAGGTTAAATCTGCAGCATCAGGATCTAGCCTATCGGTTTAATGTTTCGCTGACCACAATTTCTGACATTCTTAATCAAGGACTTCCAAGACTTGCTAGAAAACTTTGTTTCCTTATTCAGTGGCCAGAGAGAGAGTACCTGATAGCAAATATGCCACACATATTCAAGGTCTCATACCCAAGGTGTTCCAGCATCATTGACTGTTTTGAAGTCTTTATTCAGAGACCTGGTAAGCTAACAGCTAGAGCACAGACATGGTCTAACTATAAACATAATAACACCATAAAGTTTTTGGTTTCCATAACACCAACAGGGGCCATTTCTTTTGTATCAAAAGCATTTGGTGGGAGAACATCAGACAAAGTGATCACACTCAGAAGTGGATTTCTGGACAACATTCAGTATGGTGACCAGGTTTTGGCAGATCGGGGGTTTTTAATTTCAGAAGATTTGGCCAACCGTGGTGCAACACTTGTTATACCTTCATTTACCAAGGGAAAGGCCCAATTATCTGCTAAAGAGGTTGAACTGTCTCGCAGGATTGCTCATGTGCGCATTCATGTTGAGAGAGCTATAGAGAGACTAAAGAACTTTAACATCTTGAGTTCGAATATGACAATGCACATGGTCCCACATGCCGACAGTGTAGTTACCATTTGTTCTGCGCTCTGCAACCTGCAACCTAAACTAGTTATGTAAATAAGAAAATTCTCTCACTCAAGAAGTGACGTTTGTTTGAAATTATTTTATTTTAACTATTTTCTGTGTGTAAAATTTTTAAACTGAATTTAAAATGGTATTTTTTCCTTTACATGTATTTTAAGTTTTCTTTTCCATTCAATATAAGTGTACAACTGGAATTAAAAACAAAATTTAACAATAAAAACAACTTATTTTAAATATTCATGTATTCAATTTATTTACAAAGTGAATAAAAATGCAAGTAATTCAAAATGCCCTTCAATTCTGGTATTTGAACTAAAGATCCAGTTTGCAATAGATTCATGCTGTTCTCAGTGACTCATCATGGTTCACAACTTGCACAAAACCACTGACCACGGGGTTTTCGTCGAATGTCCACACATTTATAGTGGAACCATTCGTACGGACATAACTCACCATCACATTTAATCATTCGTCCATATTCAGGTTCATTACAAATGCACCAGTTTTTTTTTTCATTAATATCCAGTTCTTGGTTGACAACAGGTTCATTTTCTAACTGACGAGTTATAAGTTCATGGACAACATGGTCTTTGATAAACTTCTCACATTTGTTTATGAGGTTTTCACAGAACTTTTCATCAAGTGTAATGCGAATAATACACATGCTTGCTGGCTCACTCTTAGTGAATACTACAAAGTCACAATACTGACTCTTTGTTAAAAACATCTGCATTTGAACTTGGGTGTAGTATCTATGGTTTTCCTTAAGATGTAGAGTAGCATCAAGGCAAAAATCCTTATCTATGATGGCTGCTTCCTTGACAGCAACATCCCTATGTTTAAAGGGACACTTGATTTCTAAAGTTCCATTGCCACAACAATCACAGTTCACAGCTCCATCAGGGCTGGCTCCGAGGAATGGATGGTTTGGGTCAATCACAAACCCTGATAACCTACAGGTGAAATTTATATGTCCTGCTTTCTGGTGAAGACTGTAGGCTTGTCTGCATTCATCTTCTGTCTCAGTTCCCCACTTGACAGCAGCACTTTTGGAGAGGTCATACACCTTGTATCCTACTATTCTCTTTACAAGAGTGTCAGGATTGGTTGTTGGTTGTCTAACGAGAACATCATGGGCTTTGGAAGCAGTAATCCTCCCTGTCCGGTGTTGGTACCACAGTGGACTGATAGACTGGTTCCTTGTCGCATATTCCAAGTTGCTGGCTTGTGCAGAGGACACCGAATAGTTCTTTAACACTTCAGCACAAAGTTCTGTTATCGAATCTTCTTGAAATTCTTGTTGTAGCGTTGAAAGAAGTTGAGGGTATTTTGTCTCTCTCCCCACAAGATCAGCGTTTGCAATTGGTGACAACACGTTAACAGAGGTGAAGAAAGCTGCATTGGGTGCAATGGAATAAAGGCTATCCAGAACACTTTGTGGAGGAAGTTGGGCTGTACCATGTGCATGAACAGAATCTATTTCCTTAGTACGTCTTCCTTTAATTTCACTGAATATTCCAGAGATGGTGGCTGGGGTTACCTAGAAAAAAATATAAATGTAATAATATTAAACACAATTTCTTAAAATATATTTGTAAAATATGTCTTATTAATAACTGTTAGTTCAGACAGTAGGAATTAAATGGCATTAACAAGGAAAAATTATTATGAATACAAAGTAAAGAAGAATCAATAAACTTAAACAGTTATAATTTATATATATTATATATATATATATATATATATATATATATATATATATATATATATATATATATTACAATTTGCTTACCTCTTTTCGAAAAGAGCTATTCCACTGACAGGCTTTACTTGTGGAGCTTGATTGGGTCAGTCCCATCTTTACAGCCATCTCCACTTTGAACAAAAGTGCCGCCACATGGCTGCATACTTCTCCAAGCCTGAAATGATTCGTTATTGCTGATCAATAGGAAATTGTGATTAAAAAAAAGTGATCATAATTTCACAGTAGATATTAAAATATTTACCCAGCCATGCATGTACAATGTGCACAGTAGACAGTTCCACTAGATTTCTCTAAATAAACCCATGGTTCATGTGGTTTGTCTCGTATTCTCTGGGATGGAGTAACCTTGGTCTTCAGAGCAATGTAGGGGCAGCTTGGATCAATTTGGTGTGACAATACCTCCTGTACATGTCCACTTAAAACATACCTACAAATAAATTAATAGTGAATAATTTTAAGAATCAATCATTATTTAATAATGCTCTTTACACAGTAATTTATAAAACCTCTAAGTTTCTTTACATATGACATACAATACAAAGAGAGAGCGACAAACTATCACTATGTATCACGTGATCTTTGTTTACAGAGAACGTCACCTTTACACGTAAGTAAAACGTTAATATAACATTTTTCTCAACAAAATTAAAAATTGTAAACAAAAATAAAGCTGTATTATTGCTTACTTGTATGCTTCCAACGATTTGTAGGCTTTCATCGATTCTTTGGTGAAAATGGATGGCGTATCGATCAGATATAGGTAAATGTCGCCAAACGTTAGGTCCGGCCACTCGTCGGGATTTTTGCTCCATTGTTCTGTTAAACTATATGGATCGGGCAAGGAACACGTACCAGCGTTGTACAATAACTTTATCTTATATCTCTCTTTCGCATCTGAAGGGAGGGAGTTCGCATACGCGGAGAAAGGCATAAGATATCCGCTCGAGTTCGTCCTGTTTACACTATCCGCCATGTTTTGCCAACCAGTCAGCGCAAAGGCTTCGCGAATAACCCTATAGGAAAGCATGTGAAATCCAAAATGGGACAGAAAAGTGACACATGGCTGAAAGTCACTTGAAAATTTAAAAATGTTAAGAGGAAGTGACTGTGCGAATTTCAGATTCCTACATTAATCACAGCCGCTGCAGCGGGCGTCGAAAGTTGCCATTGTATCCCAATGGAGCTTCTCCCTCTGGCCCTCAGAGTTCCGTCGTCATGGAAACTCACTCACACCTCTGCTGCAGGCCAGTCTACCGAAGTGCAGAGACTTTGCTCACAATAAGTCCCATTGGATTATAATGGAGAACTTTGCCCCGAACAACGCTCCATATCTCCTGATCCGTAAATGGTAGAGACGTCATTTTTTCTGCGTTTATTTCGTAACGGATAGGGGAAGAAGACAGGCTATCGGTTTTTGCTGGAAAAAGTTTAATAAAGGCGTGAAAAATTATGATATAAAGGTGATTTTTATGGATTTTCAGAAATCCTCTAAAAACGTTCCCGAACAAATCGCTGTAGCTGAAAAAGTATAAGAGATATCAAAATAATTCTTTCACTATGAGTATCAGCAGGCTTTTGAGGACTATGGTGCCCATTTTCATGTTTGTACAAAAATCGGTGTAGGCACAGCGACGATGTAAAAAAGTGGATGATGTGGGAAAATGCAGCTGAAAAGCGTTTTCAGGGATTTGCACATTCGCTACTCCCGAACAAATTGTTCCTGCGGTAAAACCGTAACAGTTATCCAAACAATTCCTTTTTTATGAGTGCCAGAAGGGTCGGGACATTCATGTGTGAAAGTCTCATGCTTGTACATGAAACGGTTTAGGAGTAGCGACGATGCGAAAACATGTGATGTTTTTGATTTTCAGACGTCATTTTTCAAAACCGCTCCATAGGAAATGAATGGGGAGGATTTCGGGTTTGTATCGCTCTGAGGTGATTTGCGAAAAATCTATAAATGCTACACCAATGAGGGTTACATTTCCTGAATCCAGACAAAAATACCTACGTTTTGATGTATAATTTGTCTACGTAGAGTGAAAATTGAGCGAGTAGGCTGAAGTTGTTCGGAGTTTTGAAATCTTTGAAAACGCTAGAGTGGCCCACTCTAGCGGTTGGAGAATTCCGTCATTGACTTTCATTATAAACGATGATTTCGCTGATTTTCGGACATGATCTTTGAGGAGTAACTGTGAAGAGACGATAAAAGATATCCCCATCCCGTTTTCACTTCTGAGTGGTTCAAAGATATATCTACAAACTGGAAGTTAAACGGTGTTCGTAGGTGAAAGCATGGCGACACAGTACAGCTTTGAAAATGGCCATTTGGAGGCTTTTTTGAGGCTTTCTTTCTACCCGACTCCATTCATTCCTATGGGGTTTTTGGGGGGTGGTTTTTCGCTAATTGCGTTGCCATGGTAACTCGAAACCCCAATAAAAGTAATAGCACACATCTCGAGACCGAGCCGGACGTTTTGATGTATATATTGTGGGGGTGCACGCTACGGTTCGGGCCGCATTAATCGTGAAGGAAGAAAAATAAAGAATATTAATAAAGAGTCCGTTTAGAGGTGAATAGTAGTAGGTGCCTCCATGCATTTGCATGGGAGGCAGTGCTGTGCTTCGCACAGCACTGCCTCCTCATTGCAAATGCTTGGCAGGCACCTAACTAGAAAATTTCTGAAGAAATTTAGCAAGGCGCCTGCCTCGTGGTGCGTACCGTACCGTCAAAAATACTAACAGGAAGTAACACTGCGAATTTCAGCTTCCTACGGTCTTCACAGCCCCCGCAGCGGCCGTCGAAAGGTGCCATGTTAAGTCTATGGACCTCCTAGGAGCCTTTGGCTAGCAGGGTTGCCATGGAGACTCCCTCACAGCATTTTCCCTCTCTTTGTTTGTAAAGGCAGAACAACCCCGGCTAAGCAGATGTTGGTAGGACCTTCCTAGAGCTACTCCCGGTTAGCAACATGCTAACCATTAGCTGCTAACACGGTTGTGTTCATTATCACTGGCTGATGGTACTCTGTTAGTTTGGTCCTAATCCTGTACTGAGAAGTGCCTAAAAAGAGAGAAAATTGTAAAATTCACCAAAGGTCATTTTCCCATTAATTCCTATGGGAGTTTTTGGCTTCAGTTTCTGGGGTACTACGTTTCCATGGTTACTGCCAGTGACAACAGAAGTAATAGCACACCTCGTGAGACCCAGCTGCACGTTTTGATGTATAGATTGTGGGGGTGGACGCTTCAGTTCGGGCCGCATTAATTTGCGAAGGTGGAAGTAAGTGCATAGTATATTTAACACTAGAAAATTTCTGAAGAAATTTAACAAGGCGCCTGCCTCGTGGTGCGTACCGTACAGTTGAAAATACTAACGGGAAGTAACACTGCGAATTTCAGCTTCCTACGGTCTTCACAGCCCCCGCAACGGCCGTCCAAAGGTGCCATGTTAAGTCAATGGACCTCCTAGGAGCCTCTGGCTAGCAGCGTTGTCATGGAGACTCCCTCACAGCTGTAGCCCTCTGTCTTAATTATCATTACCTTTATCATGTAAGGTACTGAGGTGAATGTGTGATTTCAGTGTCTTTGGAGCATTTCTGCAGCATGTAGCAGAGGCAAAGAGGGGTCAAAAATGGATGTTTGACACCTCATAAAATAGACATGCTTTATCTGACATGGCCCAAATTTGTTGTAGAGCTTCCTCTCTAAAGGAAGTACAGACTCTGTGAAGCAAAAGTTTGTGCGAGCTTCCTAGAGCTACTTCCGGTTAGCAACATGCTAACCGTTAGCCGCTAACAAGGTTGTGTTCAGGATGACCAGGTGATGGTACTCTGTTAGTTTGGTCCATAACCTGTGCTGGGAAGTGCCTCAAAGAGGGAGAAAATACGTTGTTTATTACGTCGCCATGGTAACTCAAAATGGCGGGTGGTCTTGGCCCATTGAAAAGCATTGAATATTTGACACCTCCTAACATGGAGATGCTTTATCCGACATGGCCAAAATTTGTTGTGGAGCTTTCACTCTACAGTAAGAACAGACTCTGTGAAGCAGAAGTTGGTGAGACCTTCCTAGAGCTACTTCCTGTTAGCAACATGCTAACCGTTAGCCGCTAACATGGTTGTGTTCAGTATCACCGGGGGATTGTACTCTGTCAGTTTGGTCCAAATCCTGTACTGGGATGTGCTTCAAATAGGGAGAAAATACGTTTTTTATAACGTTGCCATGGTAACTCAAAATGGCGGGTGGTACAAAAAAATACTTCATAGGATCAGCACACATGTTTTGTTATACATACTGTGGGGATTATAATATAAAACTCTAAGTGTCCCACACCGGGATTCGATCCCATGACCTCTTGCATGCAAAGCCTGCACTTTCCATCCGAGCTATACTGTAGCGCCATATATGGGCACGCAGTATTGGGACTATAAGGGGTTTGATACCCCATTGAAAAGCATTGGATGTTTGACACCTCATAGCTTGGAGATGCTTTATGCGACGTAGCCCAAATTTCTTGTGGAGCTTTCTCTCTAGAGTAAGAACAGACTCTGTGAAGCAGAAGTTGGTGAGACCTTCCTAGAGCTACTTCCGGTTAGCAACATGCTAACAGTTAGCAGCTAACAAGGTTGTGTTCAGGATGACCAGGTGATGGTACTCTGTTAGTTTGGTCCATAACCTGTGCTGGGAAGTCCCTCAAAAAGGGAGAAAATACGTTGTTTATTACGTCGCCATGGTAACTCAAAATGGCGGGTGGTCTTGGCCCATTGAAAAGCATTGAATATTTGACACCTCCTAACATGGAGATGCTTTATCCGACATGGCCAAAATTTGTTGTGGAGCTTTCTCTCTACAGTAAGAACAGACTGTGTGAAGCAGAAGTTGGTGAGACCTTCCTAGAGCTACTTCCGGTTAGCAACATGCTAACAGTTAGCCGCTAACAGGGTTGTGTTCAGTATCACCAGGTGAGTGTACTCTGTCAGTTTGGTCCAAATCCTGTACTGGAAAGTGCCTCAAATAGGGTGCCAATACTTAATGTCACCAAAAGTCACCAAAGGTCATGAGTCAGATTGGCCTCCTTTAGCAACTCAGCCTCACCACATCTGGGCCCAGAACTCAACATTTGACCAAAATGGTCAGTAGCGCCATTTCCCACATGTGGGTGGTGCTGTATTGGCCAATTATGTCGTGTCTGGGCATCATGCCAGATCCTGTTAGAAGCAAAGGCCCAATAGGAAAGCATGTGAAATCCAAAATGGGACAGAAAAGTGACACATGGCTGAAAGTCACTTGAAAATTTAAAAATGTTAAGAGGAAGTGACTGTGCGAATTTCAGATTCCTACATTAATCACAGCCGCTGCAGCGGGCGTCGAAAGTTGCCATTGTATCCCAATGGAGCTTCTCCCTCTGGCCCTCAGAGTTCCGTCGTCATGGAAACTCACTCACACCTCTGCTGCAGGCTTGAAAATTTAAAAATGTTAAGAGGAAGTGACTGTGCGAATTTCAGATTCCTACATTAATCACAGCCGCTGCAGCGGGCGTCGAAAGTTGCCATTGTATCCCAATGGAGCTTCTCCCCCTGGCCCTCAGAGTTCTGTCGTCATGGAAACTCACTCACACCTGCAGCGGGCCAGTCTACCGAAGTGCAGAGACTTTGCTCACAATAAGTCCCATTGGATTATAATGGAGAACTTTGCCCCGAACAACGCTCCATATCTCCTGATCCGTAAATGGTAGAGACGTAATTTTTTCTGCGTTTATTTCGTAACGGATAGGGGAAGAAGACAGGCTATCGGTTTTTGCTGGAAAAAGTTTAATAAAGGCGTGAAAAATTATGATATAAAGGTGATTTTTATGGATTTTTTGAAATCCTCTAAAAAAGGTCCCGAACAAATCGCTGTAGCTGAAAAAGTATAAGAGATATCAAAATAATTCTTTCACTATGAGTATCAGCAGGCTTTTGAGGACCATGGTGCTCATTTTCATGTTTGTACAAAAATCGGTGTAGGCACAGCGACGATGTAAAAAAGTGGATGATGTGGGAAAATGCAGCTGAAAAGCGTTTTCAGGAATTTGCACATTCGCTACTCCCGAACAAATTGTTCCTGCGGTAAAACCGTAACAGTTATCCAAACAATTCCTTTTTTATGAGTGCCAGAAGGGTCGGGACATTCATGTGTGAAAGTCTCATGCTTGTACATGAAACGGTTTAGGAGTAGCGACGATGCGAAAACATGTGATGTTTTGGATTTTCAGACGTCATTTTTCAAAACCTCTCCATAGGAAATGAATGGGGAGGATTTCGGGTTTGTGTCGGTCTGAGGTGATTTGCGAAAAATCTATAAATGCTACACCAATGAGGGTTACATTTCCTGAATCCAGACAAAAATACCTACGTTTTGATGTATAATTTGTCTACATAGAGTGAAAATTGAGCGAGTAGGCGGAAGTTGTTCGGAGTTTTGAAATCTTTGAAAACGCTAGAGTGGCCCACTCTAGCGGTTGGAGAATTCCGTCATTGACTTTCATTATAAACGATGATTTTGCTGATTTTCGGACATGAAGCTTTGAGGAGTAACTGTGAAGAGACGATAAAAGATATCCACATCCCGTTTTCACTTCTGAGTAGTTCACAGATATGTCTACAAACTGGAAGTTAAACGGTGTTCGTAGGTGAAAGCATGACGATACAGTACAGCTTTGAAAATGGCAATTTGGAGGCTTTTTTGGGGCTTTTTTTCTCCCCGACTCCATTGATTACTATGGGTTTTTTCGGGGGTGGTTTTTCGCTAATTGCGTTGCCATGGTAACTCGAAACCCCGATAAAAGTAATAGCACACTATTCCCGACCGAGCCGGACGTTTTGATGTATATATTGTGGGGGTGCACGCTACGGTTCGGGCCGCATTAATCGTCAAACAATTAAGAATATTAATAATAATAAATAAACCGTTTAGAGGTGAATAGTAGTAGGTGCCTCCATGCATTTGCATGGGAGGCAGTGCTGTGCTTCGCACAGCACTGCCTCCTCATTGCAAATGCTTGGCAGGCACCTAACTAGAAAATTTCTGAAGAAATTTAGCAAGGCGCCTGCCTCGTGGTGCGTACCGTACCGTGTAAAATAGCAACAGGAAGTAACACTGCGAATTTCAGCTTCCTACGGTCTTCACAGCCCCCGCAACGGCCGTCCAAAGGTGCCATGTTAAGTCAATGGACCTCCTAGGAGCCTCTGGCTAGCAGCGTTGTCATGGAGACTCCCTCACAGCTGAAGCCCTCTGTCTTAATTATCATTACCTTTATCATGTGAGGTACTGAGGTGAATGTGTGATTTCAGTGTCTTTGGAGCATTTCTGCAGCATCTAACAGAGGCAAAGAGGGGTCAAAAATGGATGTTTGACACCTCATAAAATAGACATGCTTTATCTGACATGGCCAAAATTTGTTGTGGAGCCTTCTTTCTAAAGCAAGAACAGACTCTGTGAAGCAAAAGTTTGTGCGAGCTTCCTAGAGCTACTTCCGGTTAGCAACATGCTAACCGTTAGCCGCTAACAAGGTTGTGTTCAGGATGACCGTGTGATGGTATTCTGTTAGTTTGGTCCAAATCCTGTGCTGGGAAGTCAGCAAATAGGGAGAAAATACGTTGTTTATTATGTTGCCATGGTAACTCAATATGGCGGGTGGTCTTGGCCCATTGAAAAGCATTGGATATTTGACACCTCCTAAAATGGAGATGTTTTATCCGACATGGCCAAAATTTGTTGTGGAGCTTTCTCTCTACAGTAAGAACAGACTCTGTGAAGCAGAAGTTAGTGAGACCTTCCTAGAGCTACTTCCTGTTAGCAACATGCTAACCGTTAGCCGCTAACAAGGTTGTGTTCAGGATGACCAGGTGATGGTACTCTGTTAGTTTGGTCCATAACCTGTGCTGGGAAGTGCCTCAAAGAGGGAGAAAATACGTTGTTTATTACGTCGCCATGGTAACTCAAAATGGCGGGTGGTACAAAAAAATACTTAATAGGATCAGCACACATGTTTTGTTATACATACTGTGGGGATTATAATATAAAACTCTACGTGTCCCACACCGGGATTCGATCCCATGACCTCTTGCATGCAAAGCCTGCACTTTCCATCTGAGCTATACTGTAGCGCCATATATGGGCATGCAGTATTGGGACCATAAGGGGTTTGATCCCCCATTGAAAAGCATTGGATGTTTGACACCTCATAGCTTGGAGATGCTTTATGCGACGTAGCCCAAATTTGTTGTGCAGCTTTCTCTCTAGAGTAAGAACAGACTCTGTGAAGCAGAAGTTGGTGAGACCTTCCTAGAGCTACTTCCGGTTAGCAACATGCTAACAGTTAGCCGCTAACAGGTTTGTGTTCAGTATCACCAGGTGAGTGTACTCTGTCAGTTTGGTCCAAATCCTGTACTGGGAAGTGCCTCAAAAAGGGTGCCAATACTTAATGTCACCAAAGGTCACCAAAGGTCATGAGTCAGATTGGCCTCCTTTAGCAACTCAGCCTCACCACATCTGGGCCCAGAACTCAACATTTGACCAAAATGGTCAGTAGCGCCATTTCCCACATGTGGGTGGTGCTGTATTGGCCAATTATGTCGTGTCTGGGCATCATGCCAGATCCTGTTAGAAGCAAAGGCCCAATAGGAAAGCATGTGAAATCCAAAATGGGACAGAAAAGTGACACATGGCTGAAAGTCACTTGAAAATTTAAAAATGTTAAGAGGAAGTGACTGTGCGAATTTCAGATTCCTACATTAATCACAGCCGCTGCAGCGGGCGTCGAAAGTTGCCATTGTATCCCAATGGAGCTTCTCCCCCTGGCCCTCAGAGTTCCGTCGTCATGGAAACTCACTCACACCTCTGCTGCAGGCCAGTCTACCGAAGTGCAGAGACTTTGCTCACAATAAATCCCATTGGATTATAATGGAGAACTTTGCCCCGAACAACGCTCCATATCTCCTGATCCGTAAATGGTAGAGACGTAATTTTTTCTGCGTTTATTTCGTAACGGATAGGGGAAGAAGACAGGCTATCGGTTTTTGCTGGAAAAAGTTTAATAAAGGCGTGAAAAATTATGATATAAAGGTGATTTTTATGGATTTTTAGAAATCCTCTAAAAACGGTCCCGAACAAATCGCTGTAGCTGAAAAAGTATAAGAGATATCAAAATAATTCTTTCACTATGAGTATCAGCAGGCTTTTGAGGACTATGGTGCCCATTTTCATGTTTGTACAAAAATCGGTGTAGGCACAGCGACGATGTAAAAAAGTGGATGATGTGGGAAAATGCAGCTGAAAAGCGTTTTCAGGAATTTGCACATTCGCTACTCCCGAACAAATTGTTCCTGCGGCAAAACCGTAACAGTTATCCAAACAATTCCTTTTTTATGAGTGCCAGAAGGGTCGGGACATTCATGTGTGAAAGTCTCATGCTTGTACATGAAACGGTTTAGGAGTAGCGACGATGCGAAAACATGTGATGTTTTGGATTTTCAGACGTCATTTTTCAAAACCGCTCCATAGGAAATGAATAGGGAGGATTTCGGGTTTGTGTCGCTCTGAGGTGATTTGCGAAAAATCTATAAATGCTACAGCAATGAGGGTTACATTTCCTGAATCCAGACAAAAATACCTACGTTTTGATGTATAATTTGTCTACGTAGAGTGAAAATTGAGCGAGCAGGCTGAAGTTGTTCGGAGTTTTGAAATCTTTGAAAACGCTAGAGTGGGCCACTCTAGCGGTTGGAGAATTCCGTCATTGACTTTCATTATAAACGATGATTTCGCTGA